>JAJOZX010010283.1:12500-136987 GCA_023014485.1 Bathynomus jamesi | reverse complement strand
TGTATTTTTAGCAAAAAAAAACCAAAACTTAAACCTCAACCGGGACAACAATAGTTACCCCCTTTTTCTTTGATTTATTCAACCCGACGTGAATGCAACGAGTCTTTTACTTATAGAGGTTCTGAATGTAGGATCTAGGCTTGCTTTAAACCCTAGATCCATGTCCCAAAGCTGGATCCGTCTGCTTTGCAGATAGCTGGTGAGGGAAGCTATATTTATGGGATCTCTTTGCGAGAGACCCGTTGCCCACGTCGGGCTAAAATCATGAAAAGAAAAACTATGGTATTTGTCATTTACCATTACTTATTCGGACTATAGTGGATTTAATTTTCCCAGAAGAGTTCCTTGTTCCATGCACGGTCTGTGTTTAACATATAATTGTCTCAGGGAACCATTCTGAATTTGTGTATAATATATTATATATATATATTATATATATATATATATATATATATATATATATATATATTATATATATATATATATATATATATATATATATATATATATATATATATATAATATATATATATACTATATATATAGATATATATATATATATATATATATATATATAATATATCTATATAATACTATATATATATCATATATATATATCACTATATATATATATATATATATATATATATATATAAATATATGTTATAATGTTTCACCAACAAAGACCCTAGGATCCACTCATGGCTGGTCTACCTAACTGGTTCGTGTATTGTGTATGTCCTCCGTGGTGGCGGAGGGGACCTACAATTTTACGTGGGTTCCGAACCACAAGAACATAAGAAATTTATGTAAAACTGCCGGTAATTGGCAACGACCAATTTTTCGAAACTAAATAATTATCAATTTAAAACTATTAATGATCGATTTAAAATTAAAGATAGAATCTCTGATCCAGAGGATCAAGTCATAATAGACTACTATCCACAATATGTTACACTCTATATCTATTTATAAGGGACATGCAAATATATCGGATCCAAAGAATCCAGTCAATTTCATTACGGTATCCATCAAGTCACGGTCCATATCGATAGCGGACCAAGTCAAAATTTACAATCATATACATTACAATATATACACTTACGAGAAAAAGAGTAGGTGTGGCTGTAAAGACTGTACAGTAATGTAGAAATGTGTGTGCACCCATTTTGGGTCTCCCATTTAAGGTGTTTGTGGGGCAAGTGAAGATCATGAGTTTTTCAATACCTCACAGTACTATGGGGGGCACCGCTCGGCAGAGGAATCTCTTTAAATGGGGTGTGTAAGGACAGAGAGTATCCCCTAACCCAAGACGCTGCCTCCCTATATCCCACAACACTTGTGTTGAGCTGTGGGATCTATCCCCAGAAAGCCTTAATTTTACTACCTTAAACTATACCTTTCTATCAACATATGCGTCTAATCGATTTTTAAACATGTTTATAGACGTGACTATTACTTCTACCGGCAAACTATTCCAGCTATTTACTATTCTATGCGTAAAAAAGTTTTTCGCAACTGCTGTCTCGAACCTTCTACTTGTCAACTTACACCCTTATTTCTAGTCCTATTATTTGAGATATTTCGAAAAAGCTATCTCTATCTACGTTATCGAACCCATTCATAATTTTGAAAACCTGGATTAGATCACCCCTTAACCTCCTGGTTCTCGAGTGTTGTCAATTTTAACTCCTTAAGCCTATCCTCGTACGACTTTGACCTAAGCGACTGAATCATCTTAGTTGCTCGTCTTTGAACTCTTTCGATTTTGTCTATATCTTTGCGCATATACGGATTCCAAAATTGGACCGCGTACTCCAAATGGGGTCTAACTAATGATTTATAAGTGGAACTATAATATCGCGCGATTTGTACTCAAAATTTCGAGCTATAAAACCTAACAATTTGTTCGCCTTATTGACCGCTGCTGTACTTTGTTTCGCTACTTTTAAATCACCAGTGACTATAACTCCTAATCTTTTTCCTGCTCTGCTCTATATATATATATATATTATATATATATATATATATATATATATATATATATATATATATATATTATATATTATATATATAATATTTATATAGGCTTATTATTATTGTGAAAAATAACAGAGAAACTAGTCCCTAACCTCACTCTGAACCCTATAACTATTCAAACAACAGTGGAAAATAAGAAAGGAAGAATGTGTCATGTTCCCCAACTAAAGGCTAGACAGGGAACATACTCAACCCTGAAGGAAAACAGATTTATTGTCAGAAAGCCAAGACTATTCAACTAGCTACCCAAGGCACTTTGGAACACAAATGGTGTAGCTGTGAAAGTCTTCATAAGAAGGCTACACACCTAGCTCAGGACAATCCCAGATGTGCCAGGTGTACCCGACTATGTGAAATGGAGAGCTCAAGAAACCAACTCTCATACACCAGGCCAACTCAAGAGGTGGGGTAACAAGTATGACCCCCATGAGGTAAGGAATCGCCACACGGAACACATGTAAGGTAAAGTAAGGTGTATATATATATATATATATATATATATATATATATATATATATATATATATATATATATATATATATACCGGGTGTCCACACAGTCCCGTTCTGGTTTTAAAATTTTATTACAACAAAACCAAAAGAGATACTGTAGAATAATGCAGTTTTTGCATTTTGTTGCTTAACTAATTAAGTTATTTTCCTGATTTACAGGTTGTAATCCGAGTGTCAAGTTGCTCTTGATAGGAGTTTGAACGAAAATGGCGACTACACGGGAGAAAGCTCAAAGTGTAATCTGGTTTGTAAAGCTTGGACTATTCGCACTTTATACTCGAAAAGATGCAATCTCTTGTATACAACTTTGTGTACCGTTGATCTTGGTAGCTGCAGTTCACTTGAAGCACGACGAATAGACTTTCTAGGGCTGCGTTGGAACGTCTCTTGGACGAGTCTTGGCGAGTCAATCCATACTTTGTGTCTCCCGAAACTCGCAAAACTACCACCTAATACCGGGTTTGGAAGGAGGATCCTTGCCATATTGACGGCGGTAATTCCGTTGAACAGTTGTCACTGATTTCGACTCCACAAACCAGATTACACATTGAGTTTTCTCCCGTGTAGTCGCCATTTTCGTTCATGCTTCTTTCAATAGCAACTTGACACTCAGATTACAACCTGTAAATCAGGAAAAAACTTAATTAGTTAAGCAACAAAATGCAAAAAACTGCATTATTCTATCTCTTTTGGTTTTGTTGTAATAAAATTTTAAAACCAGAACGGGACTTTGTGGATACCCGGTGTGTGTGTATATATATATATATATATATATATATATATATATATAAACTGACCACAGAGTCCAGTATTTGGTCGAGGATCACGTGATGGGGTGGAGACCCGAAAGCGATGGGGTGAATTTTGTTCGATTTCGCTACGAGTAATCCACTGTTGTTTCCAAAAGCTTCGACGGTAATGGGTTTCGTCACTAGTATTCCAGTGGGCATTAGGATGCCCCCGGATTTCCACAGGAGGGATCCCCCAGATGCCAACCAAATAGCCCAATCGGGTCTACCGCCCCTCCACCCCAGCTGAGCATTCCGTCAACTGGGGTCTTGCCGAGAGACTGAAAACGAAATAGTTTCGCTCGAAGTATTATTTTTTATTATATATTATTATATTATTATTATTATTATTACTGTTATTATTATTATTTTTATTATTATTGTCGTTGTTGTTGTTGTTCATCTCACCTTGACGAGATTCAAGTAGAGGATCGTGACTCCTTTAAGTTTTGAAAGAAACTGTACCCAGACGTCATTTGGAGCGACGTTCGAGAACCACAAGTAAAGGTAGACGGGTCTCGCGGGTTTAGAACTACTCTTCATCGACAGAGCAGCAGCCAAATTCGCCTCGACTGCGCATGCGTCAAAGGA
The DNA here is from genome assembly GCA_023014485.1 of Bathynomus jamesi. Classification (NCBI taxonomy): domain Eukaryota; kingdom Metazoa; phylum Arthropoda; class Malacostraca; order Isopoda; family Cirolanidae; genus Bathynomus; species Bathynomus jamesi. The sequence continues at coordinate 133,056 of JAJOZX010010283.1, read as the reverse complement.
GTTGATTGACGTGTATTTGGGAGGCGGGAGAATAATTACTGAAGATGCCCGAGAACTGGCTGCGATGTTCAGAATAGGTCCAAATATTATACTATATTAATAGTCCGTTGCACGGGTGGGAACCCTGCATTGTTTGTTATAAAGCAAATCTTGACATATTTTGAAAGCTTGTACCACCCCATTCAAGAATCCATCGGGTGTACACCTGACCCCTGCTTGGCTTTTTCAATATGGCCGCCATTTTCCAAGATGGCTGGGGAAACTGAAAAATCCTATATCCTGGTCAATACTTGATGGATTTTGATGATCTTAGTGTCATTTCTAGGGGTTTTTAGGATGCTGAGTCGATCTGGAGGGGGTTGCAGATACTTTGGGAGTCGTTTTGACCCACATTCGTCAATACTCATGGTCATTGGAGGTCAAACGCCCCCCGAAATAAGGACTATCCCATATCCCGGGCAGTCGTGGAGATATTTTGGTGATCTTACTGTCGTTTTTATGGTTTTGGGCGAGACTGAGTAGTTCTATAGGCACATGATAACAGTAGGATATCATTTTGCAACTCCATGGGTCAAGTCAAGGTCATTTGAGGTTAAAGTTTGGCCTTCAAATATGATAATGCCACAGTTGACATCACTGTATTTGCTTTATTTCAGTGACAATTTCTACAATCTAGCTAACTGCTGAGCACTTAACATCTTTTCTGCAGATAAAACCAGATCATAATGCTTAAATGACAACCCACATTATATGGATATGGATATTCGGATATAAACCACAATCTGTGCTGAAGTGCAGGGCACATGCATTCTATGGAAGGTTGCAAAGCTACAAGATATGACCTCGTAAGCAAAACAAAGCTCACACCTAGCTGGGGGATTGTCATTGACAACTTTGATGCAGTTATTCACATTAGGTAACCATTTATTGGGGTCAAATATCAAAAGACATGGTTGTGTCAGGATCGTCAGGATCATCAGTCTGCTCTTCGTTTGCGTTTTGTTTTGGGTCAATGGATTGTTGCAATCCAAGCCGCTGCCACATGCACAGAACATTGTGCAAGGGATTCCGCGTCCCATGCAGCCGCAGCGACTCCCCCTGCATGCTGATTGTGATTCACACCCACATCTGATTAGCTTCAGAACTTCATGTGGTGCTAAGCACACTCCTTCATCAACTGTTTTTGGGATGAGAACTCGGTTTGTTTCGTCTCTCTCCCCCCTAATGCACAGGATCAAGTGGTGGTGGGTCACACTTTAGTGCATCGAGCCAGTTCGCCACAGTGTAGTGGGCTCTGAGCACATTTTGCTGAAAAGCTTCAGTTGTTGGTGGAGAGAATATAGTTTGGGTGTAGCAGTTCCCGACTTCCCTGTCTTCTGAGCCCATACTCGCTGACGACACTCAGTAAGAGATGAGGATTTCTTATCCCCATAGCATGCAACAATGAACGCTGTTGCCTCTTTCTCGATATGGTCAAAGCATGCATCAAGGGACCCCAGCTTGTCTAGCTTCCGACCCTTCTTGGCTGTGGCAATGGCAGTGGCTTTGCCGATGCCATGTATTGCTGCAACTGTGTCACAACCACTCAAAGCGTGTAGTTTGAGGATTTGTGGGATGATGACTTTTGTGCTGAGTTACAGTTGTTCAGATGTCCACTGATTTTCTGCCACGCACTGGAGACTCTATAGTCATGGGACAGCCTAGTTTCTTAAATTCATAGAAGTGAGTCAGCATGGCAAACACGTCTGTGTCATCACAAATGATGGCGATGCGGGCATCAGAATCTTTCTCAGCTTGTGCGATAGCGTGTTGTGTTATTATCACGTCAGCCTCTTCATGAGATGATGAGAGCTCCAATGCTGCTCGACTCCTGTCTCGCACAATGGAAGTTGGTATGGTCTGCCATCCTGCAAGCACTAGCTCATGGTCTTGGGTTACAGTTGCGAGATACTCACTGTCAGCAAGGATTTGCTCACAGAGCAGCCTGTTTAGTTGCTCCTTGTTCGCGGTGCACGTGAGAACAGCGTCTCTTGTAGGCAATGGGGTGTTGAGGTCCAGCTTGTGAACTCTGCTGCTCTTGCTTCTCATTGCCCCGAGTGCTTGATTTCGGAGAGAAATCATAGTAGCGATCAAAAGCTAGTACTACAGATGCATGAGAAAGATGTTTCGGTAGCCATACTTTGAAGGTTTGGATAAATGTAGCAACTGTGAAAATAATCCCCGATTTCATTTTAAACCCTATAGAACAACTCAGTCTCGCCCAAAACCATAAAAACGACAGTAAGATCACCAAAATATCTCCACGACTGCCCGGGATATGAGATATTCCTTATTTCGGGGGCGTTTGACCTCCAATGACCTTGAGTATTGACGAATGTGGGTCAAAAGGACTCCCAAAGTATCTGCAACCCCTCCAGATCGACTCATCATCCTAAAAACCCCTAGAAATGACACCAAGATCATCAAAATCCATCAAGTATTGACCAGGATATGGGATTTTTCAGTTTCGCCGGCCATCTTGGAAAATGGCGGCCATATTGAAAAAGCCAAGCTGGGGTGAGGTGTACACCCGATGGATTCTTGAATGGGGTGGTATAAGCTTTCAAAATATGTAAAAATTTGCTTTATAACAAACAATGCAGGGTTCCAGTAAAATCAGGGTCTGTGCTACCGGACTATAAATTATAATATTTTAAAATCATTTGAGAACAATATAGTAAAGTTTAAAATTCTTAGAATCTTAAGAAGTTATCGCCTATGAAGTTCAGCTTCAACGTGGCACATAATGTATGATATTTCTTAACTATTCACATACTTAAAATATTTGCTTACGATACTGAAAGAAAATAATTAATAAAACTTAGTCAAAATTAAATTATTAAAATCATCATAAAATTAATTTGAATGAATTCATAATCTAAAAAACACTTTTTCGTAACTATATTTTTACAGTGGAATTAAATCCCCATAAAATATTATATTAAATAACTTTAAAAAATAGTTATTTTTGAAAAATTATTCGTCAGTAATAAAATTTTCAAAATACTTTATTTAAATTACATTAATTTTAACAGTTATTATCAATAGTTGACCATCTTACGCTCATAAACTGTAGAGTCAGTGAATCCTTTGATCGTTTCAGAAGCATCATTGAAATAGCTCCGAGGATTGCAATTATGCAAATCAGTCTAACATTTGATTTTCCAATGATTATATAGCCTAACCAACCAACTGCAACAGAGAAAAACATATGTTAAATGTCTGTAATTCCTTTATGAATACATGAAGATGGTGCAATGTTTGTTTTTTGGGACTCCCTACAAGACTGATTCTGAATACAGATTATGTTCAGTTGTTACATTTCCTTATGAAGTCTACATTAATATGAATTATTCATTTAATTAGAGAGACTATGCTTTGTAGGCTCATCTATCCATCTATAAACAAATCTAACACTAAGCCGGTGGGAACATTGTTTACGCTTCCACTTAGAAACTGCCAAAAGTTGGAAACCCGTTTCGAGCATTGCCAACAGACAACCTGACGACAGTCAAACCCAGCTGACTTCGAGGAAATCGAAGTAAAGGTTACTGGTATTCACTGGCTAGTCAGAAAAGGAAATAGATCAGAAATTATACTATCCACTGCTAGCTAGCATTTATCTCACTCACCACGCCTTTTGCTGCCAATGTGTGAATAACACTAGCTGTGGGCAACTTAAAATTGTAGATTTATCTCACTGTGGAAAAATATCATTCTTACGCACAAACGAGAACCACTGCCAAATAGTCACAAGAAGAGGTCATTTTTTTTAAGTGGTCGAGATGATTTCATGCCTTTCCCATGAAGTCTTGTTCTGTCTGTTCTGGCGAAAATATTAATGACACTGTTTCCAGTTCTCAGTGAATGTCAAATAGTCATCCTCCAATGTTTTTGTTTTACGCATATTTTCAGTCATTGGATGTTATAGCTTCCCTTCTCTTCCTTTTTCTCCCAGCTAAGTACAACTGTTTCCCAGTATTTGCAATATTTAAAAACTGCAGCAATTTTTAGATTTTAGGTTTTAAATCATTAGATATACTATGTCGAAGTGATTCCTACGTATGATTACGCAAGGTAATTACTTCAAATGCTTTAAAAACGTTTCTATTGGTGAAAAACAAGAAAACTGATGGATATCACAAAACACCTAAAACCAATAACTATTCGTAAAAGCTCCTTGAAGGGAATAATGTAAAACAAGAGGTCTACTTGAGAGACAAATAAATGCATCAAGTGATTACAAATGTGAAGGCCAAATTGAGAAATATCTATCAATCAATACAATTTGGTCGAGTGTCCCATTATGTTTGGCCTCAACATTTGTAATTATAACTTTAATTACATTTCAACACTTAGGTTAATGCTTTTATGTGATTCATTAGTTAATGATAATAATAATAATAATAATAATAATTATAATAATAATAAAGGACTGTATAGACTTACTGGTTGGTCTTGTTCCCAAAATCATAATAGTTGTTTCAGCGATACGATTTTCTATGGCATTGTAGGCCAAGAAACACGAGGCAGAAGAAATGGTTAGAATCCCCTTATATTAAGACACTAAAACAAATGAAACACGAGTCAGAAGGACATCTTTGTATATTTAAGGTCGTCTATCAACGGAGTTAACGAAGGATATACCAACGAATGTTCCCACTTCGCGTTCAACTAAAATTATTCCAAGTGGGAATGACTTGTTCGTGAAGTGTTTCTGTCTTTGAGCCATGGAAACATTGATTGAGGCTTTTAAACAACTGCATACGGTATTCGCCACACGTACGAAACTCTCATGTATATATATATATATATATAATTTTTACAAGTCACACACACACACACACACACACACATTATAATGCGAGTGAGCTACGAAAGTCAATTTATAATGATTTTGTATGAGGGAATATGTACAAACAATGCAATTTGTTTTTTATTACATCATTGATGACATGCGCTATTTGACCAGTAAGTGGTTCCTCGTTAATATCAGAAAGCCCGTGTGCGTAAAAGACCACAAACGTGTACTTTCATTTGTGACAATGCATATTTAGGGCCAAACACTTTGGTATTGGCGATATTTTATATATATATATATATATATATATATATATATATTGTGTGTGTGTGTGTGTGTACATTTTTATTGCAGGAAGGAGGGGCCAAAGGCGAACGCTCGCAAAAGCGCCCCTCCCTGGAAGAAGAAGAGAGCCAAATTCAAGGTCAAGGGTTTCGAGATGCTTAGACACTGCGTTTGAAAGATTGGAGGTCATAGAGAGGGGGAAAGATGGATTGAGGAAGACTGTTCCAGAGTTGACCAGTTGAGTAGATGTAAGATTGAAAATACCGATTAACCCTTGCGTTAGAGAATTGGACAGGAAAGGAATGAGGAAGTGTCGAAAGTCTGGTGCTGTGTGCTCTCCTTAAAGGAGGAGGCATGCAGTTAAAGAGGTCAGAAGAACAGTGTCCGTTATAATAGCGATAGTAAAGAAAGAGTGAGGCAACATTGCAGCGAAGAGAGAGGGATTGAAGATAGTCAGTAAGAGGCGGGGAATTGATGAGACGAAAATCCTTTGATTCCACCCGGTCAAATACGGCTGTGTGGGTTGAGCCACCTCATACATGAAAAGCATACTCCATACATGAGCAGACAAGACCCCTCTACAGAGACAGCAACTGAGCGGGGTTGAAGAAACCGCGCAGGCGGTACAGCACACCTAACCTCTTCGAAGCTGTTTTGGAAAGAGAGTATATGTGATCTTTCCAGGAAAGATCACGAGAAAAGGAAACGCCAAGAATGTTAAGAGAAGAGAAAGGATTGAGTTGTGTGTTGTTGAAGGTAAGGGTAGAGTCGTGTGGAAGATTGTGACGAGTAGAAAGATGGAGGAACTGAGTTTTTGAGGCATTGAAAACAACAAGGTTTTCTCTGCCCCAAACAGAAATAGCAGGAAGATCAGAGGTCAGATGTTCCATAGCCGTCCTATGCGAATCATGGAGTGACTGTTGAGAAGGACGCTTTGCGAAGCAGGTGGAGAAGTGAAGAGTGGAATCATCGGCAGAGGAGTGAATGATAGAAGAATAGAAACCGAAGGAGGGCAGTTTGGAAATTAAAGATTTGTACCAGATTCTATCAAAAGCTTTCGATATGTCTAGTGCAATAGCAAAAGTTTCACCGAAATCCCGAAAGGAGGATAACCAAGAGTTAGAGATATATGCAAAAACATCGCCAGTCGAGCGTCCCTTGCGGAACCCATACTGACGATCTGAAAGAAGATTGTGAGAACAGAGGTGTTTAAGAATCTTCCTATTAAGGATAGATTAAAAAACTTTAGAAGGCAACAAATCAAAGCAATTGGACGATAGTTGGAGGGTTGAGAGTGGTCACCCTTCTTTGGGACAGGCTGAATGAAAGCGAACTTCCAGCAGGAAGGAAAAGTACCAGATGAGAGACAAAGACGAAAGAGTTTGCCTAGGCAGGGTGTCAGCACTGAAGCACAGTTCTTAAGAACAGGAGGGACACCATCAGAACCGTACGCCTTCCTAGAGATGAGCCCAAATAGGGCAGAAAGAACATCTTTGGAAGAGATTCTAATTTATGACATAATAAAGTCAGGGGGCGGACGAGATGGAGGAACAGCACCGGAATCGACCAGGATTAAGTTGGAAGCGAAAGTTTGAGCGAAAAGTTTAGCTTTGTCAAGAGAAAAGACGGCAACTAAGCCGTTGGACTGGAAAAGAGGAAGTAAAGTTGTTGAAGAGGTTCTTAACTAGATGCCAGAAAGAACGAGAAGAATTAGAATTGGATAGGTTTTCACATTTTTGTCGGATGAAGGAATTTTGGGCGAGTCGAAGAACAGATTTTGCACGATTCCGGCCAGAAATATAAGTTGAGTGAGAGTCAGGAGCTGAATGGTGACGGTACCTTCTGAAAGACTCCTCTCTGTTGCGGATAGCATTAGAACAAGTTAGTGTTAAGCCAAGGTTTTTTTGCATTAGTAGTGGGAATAGAATATGGAATGTACCCCTTCATGCCTGAGAGAATCACCTCCATGATGCGCTGAGTACACTCGGAAGGGCGCCGGCCACGGAAGCAGTAATCATTCCATGGGAAATCACCGAAGTACTGCCTAAGGGCCTCCCAATAACCCTTGCGTATTTAGTTTGAGATTGGTATGTAAGCCGTAGCCAGAGGGTATAGAATTAGGAAGATTCGAGTTCGGAATACGAGAACAAGTTAGGTCATTGCGTACATATACGCAACATCCACCTTTGGAGTGAAATTGAGTATGGAGAAAGTAAGAGGGTACAGAAAAGGACTGGAGCGATAGAACAGGAAACAGATTTAAGATTGTGGTGGGAGGAGCCCAACGGAGAAAAAAGTTTCATAAAGTGAGAAAAAGGATAAAAGGTAAGAAATAAATCTAGAATGTTGGGCCTATCTCCAAGGCAATCGGGGATACGAGTCGGGTGCTATACAATCTGCTCTGGGTCATTTAGAATAGAAAAGTTGTAAGCTAGTTCACCAGGGGTGTTAGTGAAATGAGAGAAAAGCCAAAGGTGATGGTGAACATTGAAATCTTCTAAAATGGAGATTTCAGCAAAGGGAGAGCGGGATAGAATGTATTCCACTTTGGAAGTGAGATAGTCAAAGAATTCTGAATAGTCAGTAGAATTAGGAGAAAGGTAAACAGCGCAGATGTATTTAGTTTGAGATTGGTATGTAAGCCGTAGCCAGAGGGTATAGAATTAGGAAGATTTGAGTTCGGGAATACGAGAACAAGTTAGGTCATTGCGTACATATACGCAACATCCACCTTTGGAGTGAAATTGAGTATAGAGAAAGTAAGAGGGTACAGAAAAGGGGTTGCTGTCAGTCGTCCAGACACCCGAGTTTCAGTGAAGAAGAGATGAGGTTTAGAGGAGGAGAGGTGGTGTGCAGAAATGTATGAAAAGTGAATCAAGCTGAGGCTCAGAACATCTCGAATTGGCGGTAACAGATCCAGCACCGCTACTCGGGTCTGCGTTCCCGGTATCGGCAGCGGGGGAGCCAGAAGTGGGGACATTTATGGTCCCCTCCCCAGGGACTCCGAGGCTATTCAAGTTGATGCTATTTTTTAATTTTGAAAAGATTATATAATGTGTATGATGCATGTATAAGCTGTGAGGAATAGGAGAGAAGTATGTGTTTGATAGCATGCTGGACTGGTCACAGGTTAGATAAGACACCGAAAAAGATCAGCTAAGGAGGACAGTGACAGGAGAAAGGGGAGTTCCAGCACTCCTTATCTTCTGTCAAACGTCCACCCCGTCCGAGTACTTCCCTGGTCGACTGATGTCTACAACGTCCTTATATATATATATATGATACATATATATGATATAGGGGACCATTCTGAGTTCATTCCCATATATATATATATATATATATATATATATATATATATATATATATAATACAAACCCACAAGGAAAAAGAAAAAATATTCCAAGGCCTTTCGTGTATTCAGCAGTAAGTACACATCTTGTCAGGGAATGAAGGGAGAAGGCGAGATGACGAAAATATATACATATGTACAACGGAACAGAGATTAGCACATGGTTAACAAGCGTTGATTAAAGGCAAAAGCTTGCGTCAAAGATTGTAAATTTCAGTTTCAAAATAAGTTTTATGCTATGTCGTTTGGATTGGTGATGGGAAATCCCCTCTCACCTGTATTAGCTAATTTCTACAGATCTACAGAAGCTAAGCTAACAAAGACCCTAAGATCCACTCTAAGGTAGAATTTTGCCTACTATTGTCAATTTTAACCTTGTCTGATACCGGTATATAGATGTTTTATGCCTTTAGCCTAACAATTTGGATTTTGACTTATTTCTTGGTAGGCTCAACAATTTAGTCCCATCTATTAAGTTCACTGTCGAAAAAGAAAATAATGGATGCCTATCTTTTATGGATCTAAAAATTCGGAGATGCATGAATCAATTCAAATTCGAAGTTTTCCGCAAGCCTACTTATAATAACTCTTATGTGCATTTTTATTCTGACCATCACCCCTCGATAAAATCTTCTATTTTCTCTGTTGTTTCTTAGAGCATTGAGAGTTGTCAGTCGTGAATTTTTAGATTCCGAGTTATGCAATATCATGAATATTGGTACTAAATTATGTTACCTTATTTCATTTTGAGATAACTGCCTTAGGAAAGCCAAGAAAGAATAGGTATTATAATAGTGTAACTGTAAAGGAATTTGAGCGTAAAAATATCCTTAGCCTACGATACACACAGACCGTGCATGGAACAAGGAACTCTTCTGGGGAAATCAAATCCACTATAGTCCGAATAAGTAATGGTAAATGACGAACACTATAGTTTTTTCCTTTTTCATGATGTTAGCCCGACATGGGCAACGGGTCACTCGCAAAGAGGTACCAAAAATATAGCTTCCCTCACCAGCTATCTGCAAAACGGACAGGATCCAGCTTTGGCACAGGATGAGCGTTTAAAGCAGCCTACCCCTGCCATATCCAGAACCCCAATATAAGCAAAAGACTCGTTGCATTCACGTCGGAGTGAATACATCAAAGAAAAAGGGGTAACTATTATATTTTTAGCCAAACACCAAAACTTAAACCTCAACTGGTAGAATTGAGCGTCCACTTTTCAAGGCACATGTCCGTTTCAAGATGGGAATGAACTCAGAACGGTTCTCTGAGGTTATCTATGATACACACAGACCGTGCATGGAACAAGGAACTCTTCTGGGAAAATCAAATCCACTATAGTCCGAATAAGTAATGGTAAATGACAAACACTATAGTTTTTTTCCTTTTTCATAATGTTAGCCCGACGTGGGCAACGGGTCACTCGCAAAGAGGTCCCAAACCCTAGATCCTGTCCCAAAGCTGGATCCTGTCTGCTTTGCAGATAGCTGGTGAGGGAAACTATATTTTTGGGACCTCTTTGCGAGTGACCCGTTGCCCACGTCGGGCTATCATCATGAAAAAAGAAAAAACTATAGTGTTCGTTATTTACCATTACTTATTCGGACTATAGTGGATCTGATTTTCCCAGAAGAGTTACTTGTTCCATGCACAATCTGTATGTATTATAGATAGCCTCAGAGAACCGTTCCGAGTTCATTCCCATCCTTAGCATACCTTACCATGTAAATTTTAAATATCTTCTGAACTTACTTAAAACAATTGGTATCAACGTAGTCTTTAAGTATAATAATACGATTAAATCTCGCCTAATAAAGAATAGCCCGGATAATGCGGTTGGTTGGGTGTATTCGATCGGATACATCAGGGTAAAACAGCATAAATGTGTGTGTGGAACAGCAAATAATTCGAATGCATTGTTTAACTATATGTATAGATGTAATCATAGTATCAAGTGGGATAGTTCTAAAGTGCTCGTTAAAAACAGATATAATTGAAAGGAATATTCTAGAATGTGCATTTATGCATTTTCAAAATAATTTGAAAAACAGTGCGGCAATGTATAAAATTGACCATATCTTGTTAAAATGTCTTTCGCCTTTAATCAACGCTCGTTAACCATGTGGTACTCTCTTTTATTTCTCTGTTCCGTTGTACATATGTATACATTTTCCTCATCTCGCCTTTTCCCTTCATTCCCTGACGAGGTGTACTGATGAACTTAGAATAATTTTTTCTTTTTCTTGTCGGTTTGAATCATTCATTCATTTCACGTGTTTAAGTGTGAAATTCATCCCGTGTGTGTGTGTGTGTGTGTGTGTGTGTGTGTGTGTGTTGTGTGGTGTGTGTGTGTGTGTAGACGTAAGATATCTGACATATAATCGTAAAACATCCTGATATTCTGTGATATAATTAAGGATTAATATTTAAATTTTAATTTAAATTTTATTTTTTTTAATTACGAACTGAAATTTGTTGTTAAATTAGTAATTGCTCCCAATTTCACTTTATATACCACAAGATACTCTAATTATTTAGTTCTGTAAATTTGCTATACATCTGCTATACATCTGCTATAAATCTGCTATAAATCTGCTATAAATTTGCTATAAATTTAGTGACATCGTACCATTGGAAATCTGCAGTTTCATTTCATTATTTTAGGATAAGTTGTTTATTAAATAATTTTTAAAATTTATTGTAGCTTCATTGGTTTACGAGAATCACTGTCATTGAAAATTGTTAATGGAAAAACTTATTAACTCGTAGCAATATTCATACTTTATATTGATTTATAGTTTAATAATTAATAAATATTCTTAATTTTAATTAAGTTCCACCTACAAGGAGTTAAATCAAAGTGTAGTTGTTACAAGTGAGTGAGTGCCATGTTGGATTTTCACAAGTAAGTGAGTGCCATGTTGGATTTTCTTTCGTATTGATCGATGTATTTTACTTTCGGAATTATAAAAGCGTAAATTTTAGTGGTTAGTGGCGTTTTTATCTTCGTTAATTAATAAATCATTAGTTTTAACTAGAGAATAACAAATTTACTAATTTTATAATAACGAAATAAGATATTGTATTGAAACAGGGGTTTAATTCTCCGTAGAAAAATATTTTCCCAAATGTCAACAAAGTAATTAGGCAGAAAGGCTATAAATCAATTAGAATGTATGCAAACATTCTAAATTTTTTAAGAAACAATATAATACATTTAAAATCATAAATTGTAATTTATTTCCTCAGCTTCTAAACGAAACTATTCGAAATTTAGCAGACTCATCCGTACACACACACACACACACACACACACACACACACACACACACACACACACACACACACACACACACACATTTGGGAAAATTGAAATTTATTTGTGATTAAACAGCGAAGAGTAAGTTAAAAACTGTTTCTTTTACGAGTTGTGAGTATTCTATGCGGCGATTGGCTGCCTACCTCGTTATTCATCATTTATAGCATCTAGAACTACTAAGACATTCTCGTAGCGAGCAATCGGTGGTCTGGAACGATAGAATCGGCCGTATTTCTTAGTTTTGTTACCGATATTTAGAGGCGAGCAGGTTCAATTATCTTGAGAGACGAAAGTAGATTGTAAGAGAGCGTCTGAAGTTTATTGTGATGTATCGCCTGTTATGTTGTTTCTTTAATGGTTATAGACACCTTTGATGCACCGCTCCAGAGGCTATTAACGTAATTTCGATCTTGTTTTTGTAAGTGTCTGATGTAAGGTAAGGCGAATTAAAGTAAAGTTGGCCCCTTTTTAATGCGCATTTTTATTGCTTTGCTCGTAGCATTTTAATCAAACAAATGCTTGCCTTAAGAGCTTTCTCTCTCTTTGATCTTCTCGTTCTCATTCCTTAAATGGAAACTAGAGCTTTTTAAAAACAAAAACAGGAAGAGAGGAAAAATGACAATTTTAAGCTCTGAGAAGCGCGCCCATTCAGCTACATAAGGAAATTGCAAGCATTGTGAAATTTTCTTGTTCTTCTTAGCCGTGTTTTTGAGTGGTCGCCGGCGTGTGTCCATTTGGCTGATTGTTCGCCGCCGCAACTTTATGACAAAAGCGCTCGCCTCCCGTACGATATTTCCCATTCCGTTCTCTATTACCACTTGGACCTAATTTCAAGCGCATAAATTATATTTATTCTCGCCGCAAAGCATGACCAAATATCAAACGAAGTACGTCGTTGCGGCTGAATAATTACGTGACTGCGTGTATTTAACGCGGCTTCTATTGCTTCCACGATTTATTAGTCCGTCATCAAAGAAAACGTAACATTGTGAAAGAGAAAAGGGGGTGACTGCAAAGGAGAAATGCACTCTCTCACACACACGCGCATACATACATATAAGGCCGAGTAGAGCCTCTCTCGCGCGCGCCAACCAACCAACCAACCAGTTTGGACTCCAGTGAATATGCGCTCCATTACGCCTCTGTCAATAGAACCTGCAAGGCCTCAAGGGAACCGACTCGCCTTTTACACTGGCAAGTCACTAATGCTTATTTGAAGAGGACTCACAGTGCCACGAGAGTGCAAGGGAGAGTAAGGGAGAGTGGCCGGAAGAGCGCCACAAAGAAATAAAGTAAGAAAAAGGAAAAACTATAAGCATATAAAGAAAAGTAATCAACCGAAGTGGAACCAACAGCTTTTATACTAAAGAGAAATTTGAAACAAAACTGCGCTATAATGAATAAATATATATATATGCGTAATTTTAGTGTAATTATAGTAAACTCAAAACTCTATTTGTATCGATTACAAAAACAAGAAAAAAACTTAAAAAGAACATAAATAACAATTAATATTATACTTTAAACAATTAGGCTTATTGTTTGAAAATGAAACTAAAAAAATCTTTACACACACACACACACACATATATATATATATATATATATATATATATATATATATATATATATATATATATTAAATATATAATTAATTAAAATTGTATAATCAAATTTCGTAAATGTGCCCCCTCCAAAAATATTTTTTTAAACAGAAAAAGAAAAAATATTAAAAATAAATAAATCTAAAAATAAAGAACATTAACTAAATGACTTTATCAATTTACGAGTAATCCAATTGATATAAATTAAAAGCATAAACCCCAACTCCTTTTTTCAAATTCGAGTGTGCGTGTGTGTATATATATATATATATATATATATATATATATATATATATATACTGAGTTCATTCCCATATATATATATATATATATATATACTGAGTTCATTCCCATATATATATATATATATAAGCTAACGACATAACAAGATTAAGTGGCCTTTATCATTTGAAAAGTTCCGCAACAAAGTGAGAGAGAGAGAGAGAGAGAGAGAGAGAGAGAGAGAGAGAGAGAGAGAGAGACTAATTTATAGAATGTTTCAGCCCCTTGCAACCCCTCCGCCACTCGCACCCTCCCAGTTTTTATTTATCAAATTTTTGCCACTAACAGCTTAAAAGCATCCTGTCAAACTGTCCGAACAGCAAATACACATCTCGAGTTGGGGCGATTTAACTTGATCTCATTTGAGAGAGAAGGAGAGTATATAGCGCTGGATGTGGCCCCGTGACTGGTTATTGGTTGAGCCCCGTTTCGGTGTTGGTTGTATCGTGTTGAGAAACGAGATCTGGTTTACGTTTATGGTTATGATCTTAATTAAAAATGTATGAATTGTATTGAAAACACACACACACACACACACACACACACCATTTATAACTGGCGTGCTACACTGGCATGGAGTATGAGAATAAGGGGGGAGGGGGTAAGGATAATACACATTATGACAAGCTCAGTTAAACTCCACCTTCAGTATATGTAAACCTCATACGACCCAATTTAAATACCGGTAGACCCAAGCTAACAACACATAAACTAATGCAACCTCAACTAACCTGACCTGACCTGGCCAAACAGATTACCGAAATAAATTCGTACACTAGGATGCCTTGACGACCTTCATGTACAAATTTTTTAATCAAGTCTCCAAAAGCGGTTCATGACACTGTATGGCTACAAAGAGCCAACTCGTGCATGTAATAAAGTCACGTTCTGGGCTTGCCTCATAAATTGATTGGCCCATACAGGTGTGTGTGTGTGTGTGTGTGTGTGTGTGTGTGTGTGTAAGTGAGTCGAGTGCGTGATGATTCACAGGTAGAGTGGAGTAATTTGTTTTGTGAGGTGACACTTTTGGTACCGCGGAACATTAAAAATTTATATAAAAAATCTAGAAAACTTTTTATTGTCGGAATAAAAGATATGTCGGTCCTGGTTAGGTTAGGTTACATAAAGGTTGGCTAGGTTAGGTTCGGCTATATTTTTTTTATGCAGTACTGAGGGACCACGGGCGAACACCCGCAGAAACGCCCCCACCCCACCCGCCCATAGAAAAAAAGAAGACAGCCAAAATGCAAATATTATTCTCAATAATTTTCTTTTTAATTTTGAAAAGAATGTGTAGTGTGTAAAATGCATGCTATGTAGTGAGGAATAAAGGGAGAAGTGGAGAAGTGTGTGTTTGAATGTTAGTCTGCTCATACGTAGATGAGACACGGGAAAAGATCAGCTAAGGAGGATAGTGACAGGAGAAACGCGAGTTCCAGCACTCTCTGTCTCCTGACTAACGTCTCCACCAAGAGTACTTCCCTGGTCGATTAGTGTCTCCTCCGAGTACGTGACTATTTAATGAGTAAACAGAAAACACCTATTGAACCCTGAATTGCTCCCCAAACACTTTCCTTCTCTCTTTCGGTTAGGTGGTACCAAGGTTAGGTTAGGTTAAATTAGGTATGACTAATTAATTTTTTTAGATATATTAATTTAAAAAAATTGGTTCCTCCTTTAATTCAGAGATGCGCACGTGTGTGTGTGTGTGTGTGTGTGTGTGTGTGTGTGTAACAAGAAGAGAAATAAGGATGTCCTCTGCTCGGTTGACCTTGTTTTGTACACAATGAAAGATAAAAAATTTGGGGGGGGGGCGGATCTTTTTACAATAGAAAGCTTTTAAGTACCAAAGAATTTGTTCGTCAAATATGCTTCTGACGGAGTAAATTTAATCTCCTTCTGCCGGGGTTGAAGAAAATAAATTCCTCAAAGGAATTCTACAGAAAAGGTCAAGAGCCATAAACCCCTTCCTTCATTCTAAATTAATATTTTGAGCCATCTCAGTTTCTATTATTAGATATCTTACGGTTGATAATACTTATATTTAATGTACAATATGTCTTGCCTTATCTATTGATATATCTATCTATAGTTAACCTTGCATCTAATGATATATCTATCTATAGTTAACCTCGTAATCTACTGATATATATCTCTCTCTGTAGTTAACCTTGTAACTCTGCAGTGGTTTCGTACTGAGGGTACTACGAGGTCAGTATCGATGTTCTGCTCCTAGAATTGGCTTGGTGGAGGAGAGAACTGTTGGGATGAGCATTCTCATCTGATTGTCTTGAGTTCGATGTTTTGTTTCCTTTTGAAGACATCCACCATGACATTAGATGTTCCTTAGATGTACACTTGGTAACTGATGAAATGTATGAGTACAGATAAATATAGCAGCAAACCTTTCCTACTCACCGCTCCAGAATACTAACTGTCGCCTAGGCTAGGCCTAATTATGTCTTACTTTCCCAAAATTGGTTCAGAATTAGCCCTGACTTAGGCAAAAGTCCTCATAATATTTAGGCCTTGGTTAGACCAAGCTTAAAGTAGCTAGAGTTAAGTTAGATTTAAGGATTAACTATACAAAGGCAGACTCAAAGAGCTGAATTTGTCTACGCTTGAAAACCCGGCGTTCGAGGGGCAAATTAATTCAGGTGTTTAAAATTTTAAATCGAATCGACAACGTAAATTATAAACATTTTTTGGCAAAGACGATAGGAATATTACGAAACAATGGTTTTAAAATAAGGGAAGCAAAAGATTTGAGACAAACTTTGCGAGGGGCTTTTTCATCTATAAGAGAGTCGAGAGGGGTTTGTGGCGAGTATTTTGGTAAATATGTTTAAAAATAGGTTGGATAGGTATTTTAGTAATATAAATTTGCATTAAAGAGTGGGTAATTGAGGAATTCTTTTTTTATTTAATATAGGGAGTACCCCATTTCCCTTTTGTTCTGAATGTAGTGGAAGTACTACTTATCGGGTCTGGTTGTGCGAGTTCTCAGATGATACCCCATTGGTAGAGACGGGAAGCTTAATGCGAATTCTTGGGAATCAAAACCTTTGAATAGCTAATTAAGTTTAAAGGGTGACGACTCTTTAGGCACATAGTGTTTATGTATACAGATAGAAGCAGTGACATACGTGTATTTTTTTCTTTGCTTTATGAAATTGTGTTCACTATTTAAAAATAAAGTTGTACTCCAGCTGAGTCGTTCCCTGAAGTTATATGTCTATTCGAAGATTCTGACTACGGAGAATTCCCATCAAGCTTCCAATCATCTGAGAATTCGCAATGTTCTGAAATCAGACCAGGCCAGCGCCTCCTGCTACATTCATGTTACAAAGGGGAACATCACTACTACTATATAAAAGTGTGAAAATTTATCTACCTAACAAAGTTAAGTATACTGTGATTTTCCTACAAAGTACTAACAATCCTTCATTGTATACCCAAGTAGCATCCCTGAATTTGAAAATTTTATTTGGAGATTCTGTCTCCCGAGAATTCCCAGTTATTAAAAACATGTAAATAAAAAACAAAAAAAATGTAGAAAGGTTATAATTTGAGAACTCATAGTTCTCTGACATCAGACCTGACCATCAACAACTACATTTACGATCAAATGGGAACATCACCATCCCCAACACCAACTTCTGAGCGTTCTCACTGACAGCACCCAGTTGCCTCCTACTATAATTACATCAAAAGGGATATCACTGCTTCTCTCTATATATACATAGACACTATATACCGAGTAGAATAACCCTCTTTTAAATTTAATTAGCTATTCAGGTGTTTTGAGTTTTGACTCTGGGTAACCCTCACTACTTCATCGCCTTTGAGAACTTTCAATGCTCTGATGACAGACCCGACCAACGATTCCTACTACATTTACTAAAAAAGGAACATCGGGCTACTCCCTATACTAAACTAAATAATGTCCCAATTAAACCCCCACCTTTTATATTAAGTGTATGCTTTCGTAAAATATCTATCTATTCTTAAACATATTTACCCAAGTGCTCGTTACAACCTCTATGGGAAGGACTATTTAAATTTTCGATTATATTATACGCGTGCATATAATTTCACTTGTATTACTTTGAATCTTTTTAGTTGTTGAGTGTGATTTGTGTTGTATTTTCTTACTACTTTTGCCTATTTGGTCCACTTTCCTCTTGCTGGATATTTTGCTGCAGTACTTCATAGTAGGTGTATTACGTCTCGTATCCCTACTCATGTTTACACTGAATTCTCTGCTATGTTTTTGTTCATGTTCTCTATGTGGTTGTTGTTGTCCTTCTTCTTCCTCCTCCTTGATGTCGTTCTCCGTAGCCCTGCCGTTTTCTCTAAAAACAACAACTTTTCCATTGTCTGTCGTTTCGATATTTTTCTTTTTAACTTTTTCTCCGTAGTGTATAATGCAAAACATTAATCTTCATTACACCTTCAGAGAGGCATTTCATTCCTTCTATTTGTTGTACACATGATATAATGGAAATATTTATATCATACCATTTCATTCATTTCAAACCTAAGATCCCTTATGACCCCTGGCTTCGTCCATGGCAAGTTTGCAGATTTCACAAAGTTGTTAGAATTATTTGTTCCTCGCCATGTTGTTTAATTCAGAATTCGTTTATAAATACTTTGATTTTTCTTTGCAAGTACGTGAAAGTGGAAGTGCGAAAGAGAGCAGCGAAAGAATACCCGAGTGACTGTGAGAATGATGGCGTATATAGCGAGGGACGAAGAATCACAGGTTTTTGGTTGAAGGAAGAAGTGCCGAGGACGGAAAAACACTCGTGTTTATACAGACAACCAGAGAGATATTTCAAATGTATAATAATTTGATAATTACTACGCAAAGTGCAGTAGCAAATAAACAACAAAAAATGAGTTTTCTAAACTTCGAAAAATATTGGAATGGGGGAACTCCATTTTAGGGAGTTCTCACGAGTGGGATTAGTTAGGTTTCAATATTTCTTTTACTCTCAAAAGTAAACTACTATAAGCATAATGCAATTGCAAGGAAATCAGGATCACCTGAAGATCAGGGTCCCCAGCCTTCTTTAGTTAGCTTTATAAGGCCAACCAACGAAATATCACGATCTAACCTAACCAATCGTCAAGGCGTACAGTTGACTTAACGACTGGTTAGGTTAGGTCGTGATATTTTCGTTAGTTAGCCTTACAAGACTAACTAAAGAAGACTGGGGGCCCTGATCTTCATGTGATCCGAAAATCACATACTTAACACAAACGTGTGTTTAGAAAATTTAAATTTAAAGTTATCCTATAAATCTTGTTGGAATGGGTACTAAACCAAATGTCACAAGATAAACCAACAATGTTTGCAAATATAAAATTCTTTTTACAAGTTCATTTTATAATCATCAATTTTATTAGGAATAGTAATATCTAAGCTTTTCCTTTATAGTTGTTATTTCATCTATTTTTATCAGTAATCAAGCTAATCTTTTTTCGTGATATTTTTATTTCTATATTAGATTACCTTTCATTTAAATTCTTAGCTTAACTGCGCTTTATATTCATTGTTTGCATATTCTCTGTGAAGCGTAGATTAAATGCTTGTTTCCACCTCATTTTTGAAGCTCATAATAGGGCCGTAAAGACCGTAAACGCTTGAAAAACCAATCGTGATTGTTCAGTATCAATCAGTCACAGCTCTTCTCAATCCTCATAATTCTGATTCTCACGAAGTCTGAGACTTATATCACACTTTAAAACTTAACAAGAATCAACTTATATAGATAGATAGATAGATAAGATAGACAGGTTGATAATGATTACAATTAAAAGTCGGACCAGTATAAAGCTAAGTAGTATAATAACCTAAATAACCTATTACTTTTCTAAGAATCTTTGACTTTAAAAGTTTTTTCAAAAATCATTGCAAATGATTCATTAATGATAATTATTTTTCTAAAACAGATTAACCGGAAGTTTCTGTAATTTCTTTGGATACAACAAAAATTAAAAATTCGTTAATCGATGCTTTATTCTTCAAAGATATATTTTATTCCACATAATTTGCGCGTCTCGAATGTAACATATACCGTATACACGTAACTATATACGGACTCGAGGTAATCATTTATTACGGGCCAACCAAAGGTCGAGGAGAACTATTTCTAACGTTTTGCGCCATTGTCGTTGTCGTAAATTTGCAGGACGTAAAGTGCATCAAATATTTAATCTATTATTTTGGCATTTTCTGAAAATAATTATCCAGTGCATAACTACAATGCAAATTATTTTCGAAACCATAGGTGATGTCTTTGTGCAGTTTAGCTTCGTTATGTCAGTGTTTACTCTGTGTGTGTGTGTGTGTGTGTGTATGTGGACATAAGTGAAGTCGAGTGTATGATAAACCACCTAAAAGTGCTCCGTGTACCAAAGTTTGGGAACTGCTCTATCGGAACATTTATATGTAATTCACATATAAAATTTAAGTTCACATGTAAAATTTAAGCTCAAACTCGGTAGGTTAATGATTCTCAATAATTTTCTAGTATTTCAGGGATTTTGTTATACTGTATATCAGCAGGTTATAAGAGGGAGAGGGATATATATATATATATATATATATATATATATATATATCGTAAAGAACGACGCTTGTATAGGAGATAATCCGCGCAAGACGAGAGAGAGAGAACGAAACAAATGAAAAAATGAGGTAACCACCAGGGAATCGAACCCGGGATCTTCCGATTGCCGGCCTCACTCTTCCAAATGCCGTAATTCTTCTACATACTCGCAGAAACCAATGCCCCAAGGGGGCACCTCCCGCATGCCGTAACATTATATACATTCAACTGCAAAGAACACGCAGTATAAATAACGTAAAGAACGACGCTTGTATAGGAGATATTCCGCGCAAGACGAGAGAGAGAGAACCTCATTTTTTCATTTGTTTCGTTCTCTCTCTCTCGTCTTGCGCGGAATATCTCCTATACAAGCGTCGTTCTTTACGTTATTTATACTGCATGTTCTTTGCAGTTGAATGTATATAATGTTACGGCATGCGGGAGGTGCCCCCTTGGGACATTGGTTTCTGCGAGTATGTAGAAGAATTACGGCATTTGGAAGAGTGAGGCCCATGGTGTAATGGTATCGCATCTGACCGGCAATCGGAAGATCCCGGGTTCGATTCCCGGGTGGTTACCTCATTTTTTAATTTGTTTCGTTCTCTCTCTCTCGTCTTGCGCGGAATATCTCCTATACAAGCGTCGTTCTTTACGTTATTTATACTGCGTGTTCTTTGCAGTTGAATGTATATACAGGGCGTCCCAAAAAAATGTATACACACTTTAAATAATTATAAAGGCAGTGTTTATTAAAATACATTTCATTTTCAAAATGTAATAGAATCTACAGACATTATTTAATTGTTTTGTCAACGCCTGTTTTCAAACTGACGTCCGTTCTGGTCCAGGCACTGCTGATAACGCGAAGCAATGGAATCGCAAACATCACGAAACATTTCGTTTGGTATTTGTGTGCATTCTCGTTCAATGGCTGCTCTCAATTCAGCGACTGTTGCAGGTTTTATAGCGTAGACTTTGTCTTTTAAGTATCCCCATAAAAAAAGTCTAGTGGTGTGAGGTCTGGTGAACGCGGAGGGTATTCTACGAAACCCCTTCGTCCAATCCACATCCACATCGTGCCAAGTACCACTCGCAATACTCCACTCTTCGGTCCGGATCATCTTCATTAATAGCATGGACTAATCTTGGAATGTAAGTTTTCCATTGACAGCGCTTCAAAATGCGTTGGACAGACGATTCTGAAATTCCTACCTCACGACTCGCTTGCCGCACAGATTTTCTTGGACTTGGTGATACGTTTCCAGTACTCTTTCTTGCTTTGTGGGGCTTGTCGATGTCCGTGGTCTTCCGGAACGCTTCTTGTGGACATTCTGAACAGTTCCATCGGCTTCAACTTATCTCTAATTCGAGTGATGGTAAGTCGCGTTGGTGGATCTGTTTGAAACTCCCTCCTAAACTGTCTTTGCACTTCAACTGCGTTTTCACACTTCCAGTAGCATTTTAGAATGAATTTCCTTTGTTCAAAGCTTAGTCTGACTGCCATTATTAATTCTAATGGGTTTAACTTGGAAAGAAAGAAACATCAATTGAGCTATCAGCTGTTAAAGTGTGTATACATTTTTTTGGGACGCCCTGTATATATATATATAATGATACACACATACCGTGCATGGAACAAGGAACTCTTCTAGGATAATTAAATCCACTATAGTCCGAATAAGTAATGGTAAATGACAAATACTATAGTTTTTCTTTTTCATGATGCTAGCCCGACGTGGGCAACGGGTCACTCGCAAACGTCGCCCACGTCGGGCAAGCATCATGAAAAAGAAAAACTATAGTATTTGTCATTTACCATTACTTATTCGGACTATAGTGGATTTAATTATCCTAGAAGAGTTCCTTGTTTCATGCACGGTCTGTGTGTATCATAAAAAACCTCAGGGAACCATTCTGAGTTCATTCCCATATATACAGGGTGTCCCATAAGTCCAGTATCATAGGAAAAATAATAAAAAAAGGCAAAACAAAAGCTTTTATTGACAGAACGTGCTCAATATGTCCAATATTGTTTTCAATACACAAATTCAGACGTGATACCCAGTCAGCAAGCACACGGTGAATGATGTCAGGAGTAATGGTGTTACATGCCCCAATAATGCGCTGCCGCAAATGTTCAACACTCCTAATTTTCTCTGCGTATACCAGCGCTTTCAAGTGGCCCCAGAGATAAAAATCTATGAGTAGAATTATCTGGATTCGTTCTTCCTTGCTCACAGACATTATGGCCTGTAGAAAGAGAAAAATATGAATTATGGTTTGTAGAAATAGAAAAATATGAATTTCTCCTATGATGCCGGACTTATGGGACACCATATATATAATATATATATGTATATATATATATATATATATATATATATATATATATTATATATATATATATATATATATATATATATATATATATATATATATACCTTTGGTATGTTTGCTCATTGTATCAGTTGCTCGAAGACACTAGCACCGGACCTATATATATATATATATAATATATATATATATATATATAATATATATATATATATATATATATATATATATATATATTAGTGGTGGACCGGATGTCAATTTTTCAACATCTGCGGATGCGGATCTTTAGTTAATCTATCAATATAATATAGAATTATGAATATCTGACATAATTTTTCAAATTTCGTGATATTACTATTATGGCAGGCAATGCATAAGAATTAAAATTAATATTAATGTTTTCATTATGATAAAAATAATAACTTTCTCAAGAGTTTCAGCCACAGAAAATTCAATGAAACAAGTTTCATTCAATTTTCTGTTACCAGGTATTTATATTTTGAGGTTTATATATTTGTTTGTTCATTAATAATAATTAATTAATACTTTACATGAAATGTGCATGACTGGGCCTTATAAGCTATTTTATAAGTAATTTAATTGTAAATTGCATAATTATTAGAGGTAATATCCGCATAACATCCGCAGTCAGAAGTGCGGATGCGGATGTTAAAAATGATGCGGATATCCGGTCCACCACTAATATATACACACACACACACACATATATATATATATATATATATATATATATATATATATATATATATATATATATATATATATGCAGAAAAGAGAGGGATAAGGGCGAATGCCCGCAAAAATAATGCCCCTCCCACAGAAGAGAAAGGGAGAGCCGAATGAAATGTATTTAATTTTTTTTTAATATGTTAATTATTAGAACAATTATTACTATTTCTTTATTTCCACCATTCATTTAAGTACGCCATATATATATATATATATATATATATATATATATATTATATATATATATATATATATATATATATATATATATGGTCGCCCCCCCAATGCTAATGTTGTTCAATGTTAGCGCAGTTTATATTTACAGCAATACTTCGTTAAACTTTAAGCAATAACTTTGCCAAAACAAAGTACTGTATTGATTAATTATTTAAGATTTAATTCCTATCCTATCTAAAGAAACGATAAAGGCGACAGGTGTTACAGAATGAAAATATTTTAATCAAGTCCTTCCAACTTTGAAAAATGAAAACGTCAAAAGAATGTAGTCTCTCTCTCTCTCTCTCTCTCTCTCTAAGCGAATTACTGACTTGCTTTTAAATTCAAATATCTTAAAACCTAATTAATCTAACCTAACCTTAATGTCATCAAACCGAGAGGGGCGTGATAAATGTTTCGAACGTAACTGAGAGCTCGAACAGTGTTTTCTGTAAAGTCATTAAATAGTGAGGTAATAGCTAATCTAATCTAATATAATCTAGCCTAACCTAACCTTAACTAACCTCATCTATCGTAACCTAACCTAATCAGAACCAACTATCTCTTTTCCGACAATGAAAATGTTTCCAGAAATTTTGTGTAATTTTCTTTTTATGTTCCGAGATACCAGAAGTATTATGTCAAAAAAATTAACCCATTACGTCTGTGAATTAATACACACTCGCCCTCACTTATGCCCAGTTGCGTACGTACGCACACACACATATATAATAATAATAATCATGGTCGAAGTTCAATTTTTTACATATACCTATACCTATAGTCCTTAAATTTTAATTTCTAAAGCTATAGCTATAAATTAGATTGAAAAAATCTATACCCATCCTATACCTCGGCCCTCGCAGTGTCCGAGTGGTTCCGCCTCGAGAAGTTGAGTTGAGGTGCCCGGGTTCGTTCCTCAGCTTCTCCTCACTTCAATTAAAAAGCGCCTCTCGCTCAACGAGGGGAAGGTAAAGGAAAGGCTCGAGCAATGGACCCGCCTACTGTGGGCCTGAGCTTTGCCGCTGACCCTCGATGGAGTCGTATTTACAACATATGGCGCGAGTGCCCAGTGACCTTTATCTTTACCGATACCTATAATGCATCATTTTCAAATACAATAACGAAAGTAATACACAAAGTTTTGTCATTTACACCATTTTCATCATCTAATTACTTTTTGAGAAAATGGAAGATGGAAGATCACGTAGAAATAACAACCCATTTTTACGCTGTATTTCGTCATATGCAAAGAATACTCGTGGTTGGTTGATTAATCAACTCACCTTCACACTAATTTCTATACCTTGTTGAAAATGTATTCCTATTATATATACGTATGTAGAGACCTATCTCTCATTTTAAAATGAGAATCATTTGAACAGAAATTACCACAAGCAAGGTGCAACATTTCTAAGTTATTAAAAAGATTTTCTTTCCTATCTTTATATTTTATTCTCTCTCTTACCTATTAACACTAGACCAGTCGACACGCTTATTCTTAACTGCTGATTTCTTATTATGTCTCGTACAGTATTATATAGATTAGTAAAATAAATAAATAATTCTTAAGGTCTATGATCAGAGAGAAGGAAATCATGCAAAATATAAGTATTGACAATTTGGTCCTTTAAATTATTACCAGCGAGACAGTGACGAATCCACCTTGTGATATCGTTGATATCACTCACTAATGTAAGTAAAATTACTGCTAGTTATAAATCGTGGGCATATGATTTTCGGGTATATTATTTTCCAAATTCGTTGGGGGAGGTGGGTGGGGTGGGGGGTAGAAATCGGATTATATTTTTACTCGGTAATTCAGAAATAAATCGAAGTTTTTACATATTTTATCAGTCTATTTGGGAATAAATCGGGTTTTATATGTATATATATATATATATATATATATACACACACTACTTTATTTATAATTATCGAATATCGATTAGATAAATTTGATACGTTCTTAGACATTCTAGCATCATCTAGTTACCTATGATTGAAACATGCACATTCTCTGAAATATTAAACTCAGAACAAGTACTGAAATGAAAATTGAAATACCGTGTATGTTTTAAGAAACCTACAATTAAGGATTTCCGAACTTTTTGGGGTTGTATTTTATAAAAATTGATTTGCTTAAAAATCAATCGGGGTAGAAATCAGCCGTTATGGGGATTAACTCGAAAACTATATGCTCGCCCAAGTTACAACTTTAAAAAACTGTCGGAACGACATCAATGTCTCCACCTACGTTTGCGATCTTGACCTTTGGTGCGAGAGCCTGATTCTCGCATGAGACACATTGTCTTGTCATGATACACATGTGTATGACCTTTCATCAGTTTATGTTGAGTGGTTCAAAAGTTATAGCGTGCACCTCCATTTGACCTTTGAACTTTATTTGCGACCTTGGCCTAAGATGCAGGGACCTAAATCTTGTTCTAAATATACCGTCTTATGATCATCCATATAATGCATGCGTGAAGTTTCATCATTTATGTAGAGCGGTTCAAAAATTATAGCCTGGACACAAAAGTAAGGCGGTCGGTCGGTTGGACGGACAAACGAACGGACAAGTGCAATCCAGTATGTCCACTCCAAATTTATTTATACCTGGACAATAATTCTACATCACTCATACTTGCCAACATTCTGAAAAGCAAAAGTGGTAGGATTTGTAATCAGTGCCAGGGGGTCCGGAAGCACGCCCCCCCTGGGAAATTTTTTGAAAAATCTAACCTTAAATGATGCACTCTAGTGCATTCTGAGCATAAAAGGTTTTATATTATTTGCATGTAGACGGTAGAATAGCCTTCATATCGGTAGGGTTGCCAAGTATGCATCACTTACACTTAATTTAGCTGAATCGCAAATGTTACCCAGTTCTACAGGGTGTTCTAAAAGTCCCGTCATCCCCTACAAAATGTACATATTGTAATACCAATTTTATTTTGTGTGATTAATTGAATTTATATGAGATTCATTAACTTTTTTTCTTTTCTAGGTATGAGAGTGGCAGGTATGAGAATGGCAGACCAATCCACTTACACTCTGGAGGAAAGGATAGTGATGAGCACATGGGCTCATGAAAGGTCACATACTGGCAAAACGATGCATGATATCCAGAATGATTTCAACACAAGATTCATAAGGCTGCACCACCAAACAAGACGGTATTACGCTGGGAGAAAAAGCTGTTTAAAACTGGTTCCATCAAGGACAGACCACTGTCGGGAAGACCAACAACGCGAGCAGAACAATGTAAATGTGTGATTGCATCGGTGGCTCGTTCACCGAAAAAATAACTTCGGAAACGATCACAAGGACTTGCAGTCCCCATGTCCACAATGAAAATCACATGACGAAAGGTCTCGGCATGAAACCATAAGGCACATAATCCTTTGTTACGAAAATGATGGTGCGCACACAGATATTCTTGATTAATAACTATTTACTGTAACTGAAGTAATTGTTGCTAGTGACTTGTTTCTTAAATTACACCTACCACATATAAATACAATTAATCATAAATAAAATTGGGATTACAATATATATACATTTTGTAGGGGGTGACGGAACTTTTCGAACACCTTGTACATAAAATTCAGATTTCACATCATTAAAACACAGAATATTTTGGATTACCTGATAGATTTAATTTTGTACAAAATATAGATGTGTTGGTTTACGTCGTCGTCGTCGGCCTAGGCAAGCTACGGCTTGGGACCGTAGCGCATCTATCCGGTATAGGTTAACCTGGATGATGTAGCCATAAGCACTGCCGCTAGTTAAGTGCCAACCAGTGATTATCTCACTAGCCGTATTGAGTCCGTTAGGCGAAACTGCGACAGTACCAAAGGTGGAAAATATAACCGTTGGATTTCTATTATTTATTTGTAAAATGGACATGGTATTAGATTAAAATAATTGTTTGAATATAAATAATTAACTGACAATTGTGATATATAATTAATTATGTTTACATACAATAAAATAATATAGTATACATAAAATTAGTATTAATGTGGTTCACAATTGAATTATAATGGGGTAACTAATTTAAATGAATTTATACTATTCCGAAATTCAAGACTGTAAAATTAACATTTAACTTGAAACTAAAATAAGAGTATTCACTACACACTCCCCCACCAGAGAGGAAGTTCAAAGAGTTCCGAACGACACAGATTTCCGCTGAACCTTTTTGGTAGCTACATGTACCTCGCTTAAGGTTGATTCCAAAAACGCAGGCTTAAGACGATCGATAGAAACCTTGTCGACCTTGGAACCGCGCTGGATGAGAATGATTTGCGCGTACGTCGGAGAACTTCATAGGGCCCGTCATATGGACATTGGAGAGGCCGTTTTGGAGAGGTACACGAACGAAAACGTGGGTGCAAGATTGAAGGGCTGGGGAAACAAAGATGTTCTGTTGGCTAGTCAATCGAGGGGGAACAGGCTGAAGGGACTGCATGTGAGAGGAAAGTGTTTGAGCGAATTCCGTAGGATCGCATGACTTATCCCCTGCAGTGAAGTAGCCACCTGGTAGCCGCAGTGTTGTTCCATAGACTAGTTCAGCCGCTGTAGTCTTCAGATCACTCTTAAATGCAGAGCGAATACCAAGCAACACGAGTGGAAGCTTATCCATCCAATGGGAGTCTTCGTGACACATAAGGGATGACTTCAGCTGGCGATGGAAACGTTCGACGAGCCGTTAGCTTGCGGATGATACGCACAGGTATGCGCATGTACTGTACCCAACAAGCTGGTAAACTTCTTCCAAAGCGAAGACTCAAATTGGCGACCTTGGTCAGTGATGACTTTTGTCGGCAATCCAAATCTTGATACCCATCCATGAAGAAAGGCTCTTGCAACAGTGTCCGCTTGGATATCAGGAAGTGGGATGGCTTCAGGCCATCTGGAAAAGCGGTCGAGACAGATGAGCAGATAACGTTGGCCTTGAATCACTGGAAGAGGGCCAACAATGTCTACATGAATTACCTCAAATCGCTGGATGGGGGCGGAAATGCGTCAAAGGGGGACCTGGTGTGCCTTTGGACTTTGGCACGCTGGCAGGCAAGGCACGTTTTGGTCCAATGTTTGACATCCTTCCGCATCGAGGGCCAAACAAAGCGAGAGGTAACCAGGTGTTGCGAAGCACGGATACCAGATGGGAGGGGTTATGAAGATCCGTGAAGACTGCTTGTCTGTGACATGGAGGGACATAAGGGCGAATAGCAGCTGTTGATACGTCGCAATAGAGGGGCACAGACAATCCTGGCATACTCATTTTCTTGAGGGAAAGTGAGTGAGTGGAGTCTTCTCTGAGCAGGTCTTGTAGTTCCGTATCCTTATCTTGATCCTGTGCAATAGCATTCCACAGTGTAGAGCTGAGGGTAACAGAAGTAACTCTATTCTTGAAAGTGCATCCGCTGGAGTGTTCAAGACACCTTTGATGTGGCGGATATCTGTGGTAAATTGCGAGATATAATCGAGTTTGCCTGATGACTCTGGGAGAGTGGTTACAGCTGTTTTTATTGAAGACAGTGACCAAAGGTTTGTGGTCGGTAAAAACACAAAACTCTCGGCCTTCAAGGAAATGTTGAAAATGCTTCACGTTTAAGTAAATAGCAAGAAGTTCACGTCCGAAAGCACTATAACGCGTTTGGGCTGGCTGCAGCTTTTTCGAGTAAAACGCGATGGGTGCTTGTTGACCGTTAATGGTTTGTTCCAACACCCCACCGATCGCAACATCTGAGGCATCGACCGTCAGAGTTAGGGGGGGCATCACTGATAGGAAATGACAGAGACATGCACTATTGATAGCATTTTTGGCATTGTCGAACGCCTGTAAACTATCGCTACACCATACCAATTTCGTTACCTTGCGTTTGTGTGTGATCATAGCGTGTAGAGGAGCAGAACACTGGCACAGTTTTTAATGAACTTGTGGTAATAATTTACCAAACCTAGAAACCGACGTAACTCACGCTGATTACTTGGCATAGGGTAATTTTTTATCACTTCACACTTGTCCTGAAGGGGGGTAATTCCGTGCTGCGAAATCGTGTGACCAAGAAATTCCAAGGTTGGCTGTGCAAACACACACTTAGATGCATTAATAGTAACACCGTATTGTTCTAAGCGTTGAAAAAGGAGTGAAAGATGTTCCTTATGTTCCTCTTCCGTTGAGCTGGCCACAAGCAAATCATCGATGTAGGCATAAACAAAGTCTAAGCCTCTGGTGACCTCATCTATAAACCTCTGAAAGGTTTGCGCAGCATTCCGTAGCCCGAACGGCATCTTCAAAATTCGAATAACCCAAATGGTGTACAAACTGCAGTCTTGGGAATATCCGAAGGCTCTACGGGAATGTGGTGGAAAGCCTTAACGAGATCTATTTTACTGAAGATAGATTTGCCGTGGAGAAGAGAAGTAAAGTCTTGGACATTTGGTACCGGATATCGGTCCGGGATGGTTGTCGAATTCAAAAATCGGTAATCCCCACATGGTCTCCAGTCTCCTGACTTCTTCTGGACCAGGTGTAGGGGAGAGGACCAACTGCTTTTGGAAGGTCTTATTATCCCAAGATCCAGCATAAGCTGGAATTCCGATTTGGCAGCTTTCAGTTTGTCCGGGGCAAGACGTCTGGGTTTTGCAAACACAGGGGGACCTTTTGTTGTAATGTGATGGGTAATGGTGTGCTTAATGGTATCGCCCATCTGCATCGGTTGAAGAATTCCTGGATATCGCTGGAAAAGGCACTGGTACATGGAATTAGGGGGAACGAGGGAAAGTGCAGAGTTCGAGGCGTCCGGAAGGGCAACCTGTTTGGCAAGAACAGAAAGCAGTGTGGCCTGGTCGCATAAGCGTCGCTTGTCTAGATCCACCAGGAGTTTGAAATGCTGGAGGAAGTCAGCGCCGATTATGGGATGCTGCACTTGAGCACAGATGAAAATCCACTTGAAGGATCGGTGAAGGCCCAAGTTTAGTTCACGCGACTGAGTACCGTACGTGGGTATGCGTGAACCGTTAGCAGCGTATAGAGGCGGAGATTCCGAGTGCGTATGACCAGATTTTTGAGGGAATACACTGACTGACGCTCCGGTATCAACCAAGAAATTGACACCAGAGTTCCTGTCCTTTATGAATAACAGGTTGGCAGTGCGAGTACTAGACGCCATTAGGACTCGCTGCTGGGGTTTTCCGACGAAAAATTGCAAGGGGAGATGCACTTCCTAGCCTTCTTTCCAAATTTCGAGTGGTAGAAGCAGATCTTCCCGGAACTCGAACGATGCCTCTTCGTAAATCTTGACCGAGAATGGCTTCTTTGCCGTTGATTTTGTAGCAGAGAACAAACGTGGTTGAGTCGTTGACTTAACTCTTTCACTTTCAACTCCAGTTCCGATTGTGTGTTCACGTTGTTGACCGAGCTGTGTCAATCTCCACTACTTTGTCGGCAGTTTCTGCTAGTTTATCACTGGAGTAGCAGGATCCATAGTGGCCAAGACACGCTGAGCTGATGGAGGAAGTTTCTGCAAGAACAACTGTCTAAAAGATGTCCTTATCGAAGGTTTGTGCGCGTTCGCCTAGAGCGCACTGCATAGCCCTCAGCATTTGAGTGGGCTTACGGTCTCCAAGTTCTTCTTTTGAGATTAACTGATGTAGTTTTCTCACGCTCGGAGACAGTGGTGCGGCACAGGATGGCAGACTTCAGATCGTTGTATGGGTCCTCACTCGTGGAAGTAGACACGATGACGTCACGGACTTCAGAGATGATGCTCGCTGGTAGAGAGGACAAAACATGATCGTATTTTGTCCTGCTAGCGGTGATCCTTCCCAAGTTGAATTGTGATTCCACTTGGTGGAACCAAATAAATGGATCACCCGGCCAGAAGACGGGGAGCTTTACGCTTAAGTGGGAGATGGCACCAGCGTCGTCAGGCATCTTCTCCTATGCTTGCTGACGTACAAGCAAGACGACAAGTTCCCAACGAAGGAGTGGAGGTTGAGACGAGCGCAGGCACAGAGCGCACGGGCAGGGGTGAGGGGCAGAGGGCACGAGCGACATTACAGTCTGGTCCTAGTCGCTCGGGTGAAGGGGGTGATGGGCACGAACGACGTTACAGTCTGGTCCTAGTCGCTCGGGTGAAGGGGGTGATGGGCACGAACGACATTACAGTCTAATCCTAGTCGTTCGGGTAAAAGGGGTAATCCCTCCGGGGTCACCAATTGTTGGTTTACGTCGTCGTCGTCGGCCTAGGCAAGCTACGGCTTGGGACCGTAGCGCATCTATCCGGTATAGGTTAACCTGGATGATGTAGCCATAAGCACTGCCGCTAGTTAAGTGCCAACCAGTGATTATCTCACTAGCCGTATTGAGTCCGTTAGGCGAAACTGCGACAGTACCAAAGGTGGAAAATATAACCGTTGGATTTCTATTATTTATTTGTAAAATGGACATGGTATTAGATTAAAATAATTGTTTGAATATAAATAATTAACTGACAATTGTGATATATAATTAATTATGTTTACATACAATAAAATAATATAGTATACATAAAATTAGTATTAATGTGGTTCACAATTGAATTATAATGGGGTAACTAATTTAAAATGAATTTATACTATTCCGAAATTCAAGACTGTAAAATTAACATTTAACTTGAAACTAAAATAAGAGTATTCACTACAGATGTATTCATCTAGTTTACTGCCATGGTAGATGGCACTTTACAATTTAAACGCATTTGTTGATCAAATGAAATTCAATTCCTAACAACCTTTCATTGCGGTTTGGTAGAAATTTTAATTTGTCAAATGTTTTCTTATTACAGAGAGAACCCAATTTTGTTGATTCACCTAAAAAAAAATATATTTGTTCGCGCAAAACGCCTTTTTTTAACCAAATATTTTTCGTTTTATTCAACAAATCTTGTTTTCGATTCAACATACATTAATTTTGTTGAAAATCTTTGTACAAAGTAATAATTTGTTGGGTATGTTACATATTTTTAAAATTTCAATTTCTTCAGTTTTTTTAAAAAAAATTTTGAAGTTACACATTTTTATCAACATAAGAAAATGAAAAGGAACTTTTAATTACACATTTAAATTAGTAAAAGGTTGCAATTTAAACTTTTATGTGGCAAATTTAGCTTTAGAAATTTTGGAGCGAGTGTAGTTTACGTCCCCCTGACGAAAAAGGGGACACAAACTACAGTAGGTCAAAGTTGGGGAACATAAACTACACTAGGATCTTTAGGAGACATTTTTTAAATGAATCTATCAAATAAAACGTTAAAACTAACGAAAATATTATGACTTAACCTAACCAATCGTCAATTAATATATATATATATTGATGATTGGTTAGGTGAAGTGGATCACCTGAAGATCCGTCACCCCAGCCTTTTTTAGTTAGCTTTATAACGCTAACTAACGAAAATATCACGACTTAACCTAACCAATCGTTAGGTCAATTGTACGCTCTTGACGAGTGGTTAAGTTAGGTCGTGATATTTTCGTTAGTTAGCCTTATAAAGCTAGCTAAAAAAGGCTGGGGTGACGGATCTTCAGGTGATCCTGTTAAGGCGTAATATTTTCGTTAGTTTTAACATTTTATTTGATTAGATATGCGCGGACAAAGTTGGGGAACGCAAACTACACTAGCTAGGATCATGTAGGGGAGTAGTATAGTGGCAAAATGTCGGACAGCAATGGATCAATTTGAAAATTTTCCCCCTCACCGTCTTTCATGGCGGTCAAAAAAAAAAAAAAAAATTAATTAAAAAATAAATTTAAAAAAATTAAATTTAAAAAATTAAATTTTAAAAATTAAATTTTAAAAATGATTCGTCTTCACCTTCCTTCAAAAAAATTTAAGAAAGGATTGAGCCTTGCCTTCCTCCTTCAAAAAAGTTCTTTCATGAGGCAAACAAGAACAAACATGAAAAAACATACATACATTCAAGTACTTTCTGTTCAGGCAAGTTAGAAGACAGTAGAAATGGAAACGAATATCTGAAAGGTTTTAATAGGCCTAACGAGATTGCGCATTAACACCCAATTTTCGTCTGTTAACAAATTGCGAACAATACATAAATGAAAATCAGAGTGATCATATTTTAAATAAAAAAACAAGTTCTTTGTTTAATATCTGTATTATGAAAAAAAATGAATATTTATTATTATAATTTAAATAAATTAATTTCTCTCTTTTTTAAGGGAAACTGGCTTATTTTCAAACGAGATGACCTTCAAATACAATATATACATATAGTACACTCATATTTGTTTATTTACTTTTAAATATGTAGTTTTCTGTTATTTACACCGATATATACCATTACATTCACTTTCACATGCTATCTTCTGGTATGTGAATTAATAATTTTACTATACAGCAAATTTCGTTATAAAATTGCATATGTTAAAAAGAACATCAAGCTGCGTAACACAGCTTTGAAACTGAAGCATCAATTCTGTTATCCTCCTCTAAACATCCACTTAAATATTATTACTAATATTGATTTATTGTTATTATTACATATATATATGTACACGTGTTAAGAGTATTTAAATTAAATATATTGATTTCAATTCCCTTCGTAATAAAAGCATCTGGCAGCTATACCCCCAATCTTGCTATATATTTCTCTCAGTAATTGTTTTCAGGTTAGTTGTTAAGTTTAACTTTCTTCTAAAGACTATTAGCTGCAACTAATCTTGTTATTATTATTATTATTATTATTATCATATATATATATATATATATATATATTAGTGATGGATCGAATAACCGCAACCGCAACCGCACTACAACCGCACAAAAATTCACAACCGCAACCGTAACCGCAACCGCCGTTCCATAAGTGCGGTTGCGGTTGCAAAAGCTTAGTTAATTTTAATTTTAGGTTAACAAGAAGATGCGAGTTAACAAGAAGATGCGAGATCAACAAGAAGATGCGAGTTCTTCTAGACAACTATCACAAAAAAAAAGAATTGCTCCCGACGATGATCCTCTTCAGTGGTGGAAAGATAACGAACTAAAATACAAAGAACTTGGCTGTATTGCAAGAACATATCTTGCTTGCCCTTCAAGTAGCATTCCAAGCGAGCAGCTCTTCAGTGGAGCGGGAACGTTGTACGATGAGAGGCGTTGCCGCTTGAAAGGTGAAAATGCAGCAAAAATATTATTCTTGAAATTCACACTGCCTGTCATTAAGTTTGACATCAGTTTTTCAAATGAATAATAATCCATAACTTTCCAATGGGTGGAGGCTGGGGAAAGTGGTAGGTGGGATGAACAGTGCGATGGGTCCTCGTCCCTCATCCTGTTAACACACTTAGTGCAAAATATGGTTTTAATTAATTTGACCTATTCTTTCATAATAGCTATATAAGTTTAGAATATACTTCATTTAAAGAGTATTTATTTAGTAAATACCTTATGTTGAACACAAGTTTTACAACACACAAATAGTGGTAGCGGTGTATTGCAAAACTTGTGTTCAACATAAGGTATTTACTAAATAAATACTATTTAGTATATATTATGTACCACGTGTGGCTAAATCGCACTATAGTGGCTAAATCCAGTTAATAATTACGCATTTTTCCTAGTATATGATAACCGCAACCGCAACCGCGGTTGGAAAAAATTCGACAACCGCAAACACAACCGCAACCGCGGTTGTGAAAAACCGACCACTCGATCCATCACTAATATATATATATATATATATATATATAACATCCAAATAAGTAGGTTCGGGTAAAAAAATTTCTTATTAGATGCAATTAAAGAAAACGGGATGGCGAATTTATGTGGGTTGTCATTTTTAAATAGATGCAGCGGGAAATAGGTACTGAAAGTTGAGAGATTTTTCATTAAGAACCTTTCTACTTGTAGTTATAGTTAGGACTATTCACATTACTTTAATTATCATTTCTCTAATTTAACGGCTGTTCACAATTCCTCATAATTCTCATAATAAACGTATTTGTTTTCACACCAGTCAGGCCACTGTTTACATCAATCACACAGAATGTTCATGCTTATTGTTTTTGTCATTAGCTGTACCAATCATGTCTTTACAGACTGAAGCCTACCGTTACACAACGTTTAAAATGTTATAATTAATGCTTTATGATATCAGATCTCGTATAAAAAGCATTATTTTCTGTACAAATGGCCACAAAAATACTTTCAATCCTAATATATGTACGTATAGTATGCAACATACGCCTTTTCACCTGTATTAAAAACGTAAAAGTATCATCATGCGATCTTAGTTTCCGCAATGACGTGAGCCCTAACATTTAATTTAAAATTATTTAACAGATCATTCGAGGGAACTGTACATCGATCTCATTATAACTTCTGACTCATAATAACCGCCATACATATTTACACGAGTTCAATTTTTATATATATATATATATATATATATATATATATAATATATATATATTATACAGTGGTGTAGTGCTAAATAAAGAAGTGAGGGAACGCATTTTGAAAGTGTTACTCAGATGCGGGGGGGACAATAGCGAGCGCGGCGAGCCCATACAGCTGGGGGTCCGGGGGCACTGTAAGCCCCCGGGAAATCTTTTGAAATCTGACCAATTTCAGGGATATTTTGAGGTCATATGCACTGGATATTAGGATATATTCCAAGGTTGAAGATGCAGTATTTCCAGGTCATTAGATATATGACATCCAGTACGATCAATAAAAATAGCTAACAATTGGAATGATTAACTAAAAAAAAATTAACAACTGGTACGCCGTGGTGACTGTTTCATCAGATCTTTATAGGCTAGCATTGCCTCAGTCGAAGCTAAAAGAAATGAAACAGTTAATGATTCTTATATTTCTTCTAGGGGTGGGAATTAAAATTTCATGACGTTAGAGATTTGTAAGTTCGGATTTATTTGAAATAGTGAGGGAACGCCGTTCCGTCTACCAAAAAAAAAGTAAGGGAACGCCGTTCCCACAGCACTACACAATATATATATATATATATATATATATATATATATATATATATATATATATATATAAGGAGTTTGTATGTGCCATTCTAACAGAAGGCAGGAAGTGTCTGAACCCTGTTTCTCCCATCACTGTCCTCTTCATCTGGCCTTTTTACATGTCACGTCTACCCTGTGAGCAGCCCAGCATACTCTCAAATACGCGCTTCTCACTATATTCCTTACTACACACGCATGCATCTTACACACTACACAGTCTTTTCAAAAAAGGTGTAATTTCAGTAGTCTCGGAGATTCGCGATTGTCCCCTCCTACATTTTCTCAGTAATTGTTTTCAGACTAGTAGCTAAGTTTAACTTTCTTTTAATGACTATTAGTTGCTACTAATCTTCTTCTTCTTCTTATTATTATCATTGTTTTATATATATATATATATATATATATATATATATATATATATATATATATATATATATATATATATATATATAACATCCAAATAAGTAGGTTCGGGTAAAAAACTTTCTCAGTAGATGCAATTAAAGAAAACGGGATGTCAAGTTTGTGTGGATTGTCATTTTTAAATAGATTCAGTGGGAGATAGGTACTGAAACTTGAGAGATTTTTCATGAAGAACCTTTCTAGTTGCAGTCATACCGTCCATTCACATTACTTTAATTAGCATTTCTCTTATTTATCGACTGTTCACAATTCCTCATAACTCTCATAATAAACGTATTTGTTTTCACTTTTCTTTCATGCCAGACAAGTCTCAGTATTTACATCAATCACACAGAATGTTCATGCTTATTGTTTTTGTTACTAGCTGTACCAAACATGTCTTTACAAATTGAAGCGTACCGTTACACAACGTTTAAAATGTTATAATTAATGCTTTATGATATCAGTCTCGTATAAAAAGCATTATTTTCTGTACAAATGGCCACAAAAATACTTTCAATCCTAATATATGTACGTATAGTATGCAACATACGCTTTTCCAACTGTATTGAAAACGTAAAAGTATCATCATGCGATCTTAGATTCTGCAATGACGTAAGTGAGCCTTAACATATAATTTAAAATTATTTAACAGATCTTTCGAGGGAACTGTACATCGATCTCATTATATATATATATATATATATATATAATATATATATATATATATATATATATATATATATATATACAGGGTGGGGCACGGGAACCAAGTGTTTTTGGAATAATCAGGAAAATGATATTTATTTTTGTAAAGAAAATATATTGGTAGAACAACATTCGTAAGAACATAGCATTTCATGTCATAATAATCATGTACCGAAAATTATATCTGGCATATGATGTCCTTGGCCGTCGACGCATTGTTGAAGGCGTTTACGAAAATTGGCCTCCACTCTTCCCAGCAGGTCTCTGTTGATTTGAATGATTTGTTGACGGATCGCTTCCTTCAATGCATCTAATGTACGGGGCTTGTCCTCGTAGACACGTGACTTGAGGTACCCCCATAGAAAGAAGTCACATGTGGACAAGTCAGGGGACCGAGGGGGTCATGCAATGTCACCAAATCTCGAAATGAGATGGTTGGGAAACAGGGGGCGAAGAACAGCCATTGACGCTCTGGCGGTGTGTGGCGTGGCCCCATCTTGCTGAAACCACAAATGTCGACGAGCAATACGCCTTCTTCGTAACTCAGGGATGAAAAAGGTGTTCACCATCTCAATGTAACGCCCAGATGTTATGGTAACGGTAACCCCATTTTGTTCGAAGAAATAGGGACCGATGACGCCAAACTTTCCCACCGCGCACCAAACTGTAACCTTAGGCTATGCAGCGGTTTTTCATGGAGTTGTCGCGGATTTTCAGCAGCCCAATACCGACAGTTTTGATTGTTGACGGCCCCATTAAGGTGGAAATGGGCTTCATCACTCATTACCACCATCATGTTTTCATTCTGCTCATAAAGTGCAAGCATTTCCTGTGCAAAATTCAGTCGTTGGGGGCAATCGTTTACATTCAATTCCTGCACCATCGCTAACTTGTATGGGTGAAAATGTAATTCTTCATGCAAAATCCGTCTAACAGTACGATTGCTGATTCCGAGTGCAGCTGAATGTCTCCGAGCAGAGCGGCCTGGGCTTTGCAACATCGCTTGTCTGACCCTTTCAACGTTCTCTGGAGTACGCACAGTGCGTTGCGGCCCCTTCGGTTTTGTTTTCATTATTGAGCCTCCTGTTCGAAGATTGTTAACCCAACGTAAGATTGTGTCACGAGCGGGAACAGAGTCATTTCGATGAATGTTGAATCTGCGGCGAAACGCACGCTGAACTGCTGTCACTGACTCGCCACTCCTAACAAAATGATCATACGCGAACATGCGGTGTTCTAACGTCCACTGCTCCATGATGGCACCTGAAAGATAAAGGTGAGTGTTAGTTAAAGTTAAATGCTATGAACCCAGGAATGGAATGCTACCTACCGCACGCCCCTCCCATTCCTAATGGCCGATTACTAGCTATTCAAAAAACACTTGATTCCCGTGCCCCACCCGTTATATATATGAGGAGTTTGTATGTGGCATTCCAACAGAAGACAGGAAGTGTCCGAATCCTGTTTCTCACCTGGCCTTTTTACATGTCTCGTCTACCCTGTGAGCAGTCCAGCACACTCTCAAACACGCGCTTTTTCACTATATTCCTTACTACACACGCATGCATCTTACACACTACACAGTCTTTTCAAAAAGGTGTAATTTTAGTAGTCCAGAAGACTCGCGATTGGCCCCTCCTTCCTGCATGCATCGTATATATTACGAAACAATTTATAAAGTTCTCTCTCATTGCTTTTCTTATTGTAATGGGTATCACAACCGATTTTTCAATATTATTTAAGTATTATGTTGAGCAACATAACCCCCCCACCCACAGACTTGTATCTTAGCATAATCATGAAACATGAAACAAGATTATATTAATATATATGAAAATGAAAATGAAAAGGTTTATTGGCAGACTATAGTCCATATGACAAATATTATTAATACAATGACAGTTCATACACTAAGGATAGAAATATATACAATTGATTAGAAATAATACTGCACTGTCGAAGTTAAGTGGAGCTACAGACAGACGTTTTCGTACCAAGAAGTCCATAGCTTAGAGGATAAATGGCAGGACTCATGGATAGCTTGGATGATCGGGTTGGTTGACTTTTTAATTCTTTGCATTAGACTGTGTTGAGCACGTCTTGTTACCTCCGGGAAGCTCGGAACATTGCGAGTAGCAAACATTTGCGAAGCTGAGCATCTCGGGGGTAATTTATGTAAGTCTAAAAGACCTGTTGTACATCAAATTTAGGGTTCTGCCAGAACCTTTTTTATAATTCACCCAGAGTTGCTGACCGTATATATTACTGCAGAAAGCACGAAAGAGTGTCTTTAGCTTCACTTGTACAGAAACGAAAGTTCCTTATGGTCATGTATATATATATATATATATATATATATATATATATATATATATATATATATTGCTTTCATGTGTGTCATATATATATATATATATATATATATATATATATATATATATATATATATATATATATTGCTTTCAATATTGCTTTCATGTGTGTGTCATATATATATATATATATATATATCCAAAAGTAGTTTGAAGGCTTATTCCATCTCACGACTGACTATAATTATACACTTTAAAGGAGTTTGAAAATTGCATATATTTAGACAAAAAGTATTAGGTCTTAAGCTGATTTCATGTCAACATCAGCTGCTTCACTGCCCTTTCAGTCATTGTGACCTTAGATCGTACCAGAACTATGGTCTTAACAAAGCACAATGTGTTAAATTTACCAAACAAGGATTACCTATGTTCAGGACTCTGGACATTTCCATACTCAACATCAACTATGCCCATTTGATCGTACCTTTCTTTATGTACATGCAATAGCATCAATTGGCTAAGCTTTCTCTGAATCGTGTTTGAACTCAGATAAGATTTAATACGCACGATATTACTAACGAGCGTTCACTACAACACGTAATGGAGGCAGGCATCACTATAATTAACTTTGTTTACGTAATCACAGAGGAGATAAGAAATTACTGGTCAGGTGTCAGTGATTGCACGTGTGTAGCTACATTACGTAGGATTAACTGCTCAAGGGATTCGTGAACACAAAGTTCATACAGAGGTTGTTAGATGAGTATGTAGTCTTGCAGGAAGGAAGTCTGAGCCCTAGAATGAAGTTACACTCACTAATTATGCTGTGGACGTCTATCCTTTGCATCCTCGAGAAGCAAATCTTTACGCTGGACATACATTTTGCACTATACTTCGTTAAAACTCTCAGTTATGGGTATTATAATGAGATACAGAGCTTCATAATGTGCCTTTCTGTAATGATCTTCAGATGCATAGCTACCTTCCGGTGGAACACAATCCTCTTCTAGCCTAGCTGGAACTCTTCTAAATCGAGGCTGTGAGGGTACATCTACCTGACAGGAACCTAGTGACTGTACATTCTTTCAGAAAAGACTAGCCAGTTCATCATTGCGCATATTTCAAAGAGTTTTATGAGTCATACCACCAATAGCTTATATATATATATATATATATACAGTGGAACCTTGCTTAACGAGCATAATTCGTTCCCGAATTGTGCTCGTTATGCAAAATGCTCGTTAAACAAGGCAATTTTTTCCATAGGAATCAATGTAAAATATGATAATGCGTTCCATGCTTAAAAAATACTTAAAATAATATTTATAATGATATTTAAAGGCGTTTTTTAAATTATTATTGCATGAAATGAAAAGATTATAAAAAATTAACCCAAAAGAGAATGTAAATAATTAGTAAACGGTGAAATTTATAAATAACTTACGAAGAGAGAAGGTGCTCCTGACGCACGCAAAGGAAATGAAGAGACAGGGGAGGAGGAGAGGGTTATTGAGGGGAAGGAGGAGAATCGTCTTCGTTTAATGCAATAACATTCTCGACGAGCTCACAGTCACTAGCTTTAAATTTTTTAGAGGCACTTTCACTTTCTTTTGGATCCTTTTTCACGAGGAAACTGTCTAGAGACATTTGTTTTTGTCTACGCTTTAAATTTTGACGAAAATGCGTGATAACATTATCATTAAATAAATTTGTAGATCGCATAGTCACTGCCTTATTAGGATGATGCTTTTCAACGTATGATACAACAGATTCCCAAGATCTCAGCATCTCCCTTATTGCACTGGAGGGTTGTTGTTCTGCTACGGGCGTTTCTTCGTCCTCCCCTGACAAAACAGACTAAGAGCCGCGAGGCAAGAAACGAGGGAAACAGCACTGGGCAGTGAGTCACCCACACGTTGAACTTGGGGGTGGACATGCAGGAGGAGACTTGGGGGATAAAGAAAGCGAGTCAACGTAAGTAAGACGCTCGGATGGACTCCGCGACCTTACTGTATTTATTTTGCTTTTGCGTTGAAAAGATGTTATTTTATTTTTAAAATATTTTGCTCGTTAAGCAAAGTGTCGCTCGTTATGCAAGGTAATTTTCCCCCATTCTTTTGGCTCGTTATACGAATTTCTCGTTATACGAGGCACTCGTTAAGCAAGGTTCCACTGTGTATATATATATATATATATATATATATATATATATATATATGATACACACACACACACACATATATATATATATGACACACACACACACATATATATATATATATATATATATATATATATATATATATATATAGGGCGTCCCAAAAAAATGTATACACACTTTAACAGCTGATAGCTCAATTGATGTTTCTTTCTTTCCAAGTTAAACCCATTAGAATTAATAATGGCAGTCACACTAAGCTTTGAACAAATGAAATTCATTCTAAAATGCTACTGGAAGTGTGAAAACGCAGTTGAAATGCAAAGACAGTTTAGGAGGGAGTTTCAAACAGATCCACCAACGCGACTTACCATCACTCGAATTAGAGATAAGTTTGAAGAAGATGGAACTGTTCAGAATGTCCACAAGAAGCGTTCCGGAAGACCACGGACATCGACAAGCCCCACAAAGCAAGAAAGAGTACTGGAAACGTATCACCAAAGTCCAAGAAAATCTGTGCGGCAAGCGAGTCGTGAGGTAGGAATTTCAGAATCGTCTGTCCAACGCATTTTGAAGCGCTGTCAATGGAAAACTTACATTCCAAGATTAGTCCATGCTATTAATGAAGATGATCCGGACCGAAGAGTGGAGTATTGCGAGTGGTACTTGGCACGATGTGGATTGGATTGGACGAAGGGGTTTCGTAGAATACCCTCGCGCGTTCACCAGACCTCACACCACTAGACCTTTTTTATGGGGATACTTAAAAGACAAAGTCTACGCTATAAAACCTGCAACAGTCGCTGAATTGAGAGCAGCCATTGAACGAGAATGCACACAAATACCAAACGAAAGTTTTCGTGATGTTTGCGATTCCATTGCTTCGCGTTATCAGCAGTGCCTGGACCAGAACGGACGTCAGTTTGAAAACAGGCGTTGACAAAACAATTAAATGATGTCTGTAGATTCTATTACATTTTGAAAATGAAATGTATTTTAATAAACACTGCCTTATAAGTATTTAAAGTGTGTATACATTTTTTTGGGACGCCCTGTATATATATATATATATATTATATATATAATATATATATATAGAGAGAGAGAGAGAGAGAGGAGAGAGAGAGAGAGAGAGAGAGAGAGAGAGAGAGAGAGAGGTTGCAAAGAATGATGATGCGAAATTTGAATCACAAATAAG
Organism: Bathynomus jamesi; assembly: GCA_023014485.1. Lineage (NCBI taxonomy): Eukaryota > Metazoa > Arthropoda > Malacostraca > Isopoda > Cirolanidae > Bathynomus > Bathynomus jamesi. Next base: position 89,623 of record JAJOZX010010283.1, on the reverse strand, counting down.
ATAGCAGTAAACAGAGTAAAGAGAATAACGGGGCAGATATTGATAGTCTTTAAACGATGGGATAGGAATATAAGGATTTCTATACTGAAAACCCTGATCATACCCAAATTGGAATACTGCTCGGTTCTAACATCCCCATATAAAAAGAGGACATTAGGCAGCTGTAAGGGATTCAGAGAAGCTTCACAACCAAGATCGTTGGGGGGGGTGCAAAGAACTAAATTACTGGGAAAGATTATAAACCTATTCATATTTTCACTGGAAAGGAGGAGAGAGAGAAACACCATTATTTACACTCGGGAAATAATGAAGAAACTTATCCCTAATCTTACTCTGAACCCTGTAACTTCCTAAACAACGGTGGAAAGTAGAAAAGGAAGACTGCGTCGTGTTCCCAAATTAAAGGCGAGACAGGGAACATCCTTAACCCTGAAAAAAATTAGTTTGTGGTGAGACGACCAAAACTGTCTAAACAAAAGCCAAAGACCTAAGGAACATGAAGGGAGTTGCTGTGGACATCTTCAAAAGATGATTAGACGCCTGGCTCAGAACAATCCCCGATGAACGGGACGTACATGGCTATGTGAGGTGGAGAGTACAAGAAAGCACTCGCCCCTCGACCAAGACAGGCCTAGAGGGGACACCAGCCTGACCTTCGTGTGAAGAGAGAACTACGCACGGAACCGCAACGTTGCGTATACACACACATTTTATTCGTGCATTTATCCGTGATTCACTGTCGTCAATTGAATTAACATAACCTACTAATTGTTACCACTGTACACTTAACCGTGATCGTGACATGGTGCTAGCCGTGATTGAGGGTGTTTACATTTGGGGGTCTCCTCCCGCCATCCCACACAATGCGTCTCAGTCAATGTCTCTCAGCGCAGCCAAAGACAATATTACGGACGATACAAAGATCAGCAGAAAAATCAACGAGTGGTACAAAACGTCAAAATAAATCAAATTACCTTCCAAACAACACAGGACAATAGGAAAGTCAGAATGTGTAGTGTCCCCAAACTAAAGGCCTGACAAGAGACCTCCTCAACACTGAAGGAAATTAGCCTGGTTGTCAGTGGGCCAAGACATTTTAACCAGCTTCACCTTCATGTGAAGAGAGACCGACGCAGAGGGGGGGGGGCACTACCATCGAGTATAGCAATTTAACTTGAAGTAGTAGCATTATTAAATATTTAAATTAATAGATGATTCTTTCGCAATAAAAATTAGGTGGTAACCTACATGTTAACATAGCTATCATATCTACAGCTAATTACGCAAAAGTACATTTCTCTTTCATTGAGTTGCCAGATAGCAATATTATTAAATTAAACCATATATTAATCATCCATTTAAATATATATATATATATAAGCTATTGGTGGTATGACTGATAAAACTCTTTGAAATATGCGCATGATGAAGGGGCTAGTCTTTTCTGAAAGAATGTACAGTCACTAGGTTCCTGTCAGGTAGATGTACCCTCACAGCCTCGATTTAGAAGAGTTCCAGCTAGGCTAGAAGAGGATTGTGTTCCACCGGAAGGTAGCTATGCATCTGAAGATCATTACAGAAAGGCACATTATGAAGCTCTGTATCTCATTATAATACCCATAACTGAGAGTTTTAACGAAGTATGTGCAAAATGTATGTCCAGTGTAAAGATTTGCTTCTCGAGGATGCAAAGGATAGACGTCCACAGCATAATTAGTAAGTGTAACTTCATTCTAGGGCTCAGACTTCCTTCCTGCAAGACTACATACTCATCTAACAACCTCTGTATGAACTTTGTGTTCACGAATCCCTTGAGCAGTTAATCCTACGTAATGTAGTTACACACGTGCAATCACTGACACCTGACCAGTAATTTCTTATCTCCTCTGTGATTACGTAAACAAAGTTAATTATAGTGATGCCTGCCTCCATTACGTGTGTAGTGAACGCTCGTTTAGTAATATCGTGCGTATTAAATCTTATCTGAGTTCAAACACGATTCAGAGAAGCTTAGCCAATTGATGCTATTGCATGTACATAAAGAAAGGTACGATCAAATGGGCATAGTTGATGTTGAGTATGGAAATGTCCAGAGTCCTGAACATAGGTAATCCTTGTTTGGTAAATTTAACACATTGTGCTTTGTCAAGACCATAGTTCTGGTACGATCTAAGGTCACAATGACTGAAAGGGCAGTGAAGCACGCTGATGTTGACATGAAATCAGCTTAAGACCTAATACTTTTTGTCTAAATATATGCAATTTTCAAAACTCCTCTAAAGTGTATAATTATAGTCAGTCGTGAGATGGAATAAGCCTTCAAACTACTTTTGGATATATATATATATAATATATATATATATATATATATATATATTATATATATATATATATGACACACACATGAAAGCAATATATATATATATTATATATATATTATATATATATTGCTTTCATGTGTGTGTCATATATAATATATATATATATATTATATATATATATATATATATATATATATATATATATATATATATATCCAAAAGTAGTTTGAAGGCTTATTCCATCTCACGACTGACTATAATTATACACTTTAGAGGAGTTTGAAAATTGCATATTTAGACAAGTGAAGCTAAAGACATTCTTTCGTGCTTTCTGCAGTAATATATACGGTCAGCAACTCTGGGTGAATTATAAAAAAGGTTCTGGCAGAACCCTAAATTTGATGTACAACAGGTCTTTTAGACTCTTACATAAATTACCCCCGAGATGCTCAACTTCGCAAATGTTTGCTACCCGCAATGTTCCGAGCTTCCCGGAGGTAACAAGACGTGCTCAACACAGTCTAATGCAAAGAATTAAAAAGTCAACCAACCCGATCATCCAAGCTATCCATGAGTCCTGCCATTTATCCTCTAAGCTATGGACTTCTTGGTACGAAAACGTCTGTCTGTAGCTCCACTTAACTTCGACAGTGCAGTATTATTTCTAATCAATTGTATTATTTCTATCCTTAGTGTATGAACTGTCATTGTATTAATAATATTTGTCATATGGACTATAGTCTGCAAATAAACCTTTTCATTTTCATTTTCATATATATTAATATAATCTTGTTTCATGTTTCATGATTATGCTAAGAAACAAGTCTGTGTGTGTGTGTGGGGGGGGGGGGGGTTATGTTGCTCAACATAATACTTAAATAATATTCAAAAATCGGTTGTGATACCCATTACAATAAGGAAAGCAATAAGAGAGAACTTTATAAATTGTTTCGTAATATATACGATGCATGCAGGAAGGAGGGGCCAATCGCGAGTCTTCTGGACTACTAAAATTACACCTTTTTGAAAAGACAGTGTAGTGTGTAAGATGCATGCGTGTGTAGTAAGGAATATAGTGAAAAGCGCGTGTTTGAGATGTGCTGGACTGCTCACAGGGTAGACGAGACATGTAAAAAGGCCAGGTGAGGATGACAGTGATGTGAGAAACAGGATTCGGACACTTCCTGTCTTCTGTTGGAATGCCACATACAAACTCCTTATATATATATATAATATATATATATATATATATATATATATATATATATATATATATATATAATGAGATCGATGTACAGTTCCCTCGAAAGATCTGTTAAATAATTTTAAATTATATGTTAAGGCTCACTTACGTCATTGCAGAATCTAAGATCGCATGATGATACTTTTACGTTTCAATACAGTTGGAAAAGCGTATGTTGCATACTATACGTACATATATTAGGATTGAAAGTATTTTTGTGGCCATTTGTACAGAAAATAATGCTTTTTATACGAGATCTGATATCATAAAGCATTAATTATAACATTTTAAACGTTGTGTAACGGTACGCTTCAATTTGTAAAGACATGTTTGGTACAGCTAGTAACAAAAACAATAAGCATGAACATTCTGTGTGATTGATGTAAATACTGAGACTTGTCTGGTATGAAAGAAAAGTGAAAACAAATACGTTTATTATGAGAGTTATGAGGAATTGTGAACAGTCGATAAATAAGAGAAATGCTAATTAAAGTAATGTGAATGGACGGTATGACTGCAACTAGAAAGGTTCTTCATGAAAAATCTCTCAAGTTTCAGTACCTGTCTCCCACTGAATCTATTTAAAAATGACAATCCACACAAACTCGACATCCCGTGTTCTTTAATTGCATCTACTGAGAAAGTTTTTTACCCGAACCTACTTATTTGGATGTTATATATATATATATATATATATATATATATATATATATATAACAATGATAATAATAATAATAAGAAGAAGAAGATTAGTAGCAACTAATAGTCATTAAAAGAAAGTTAAACTTAGCTACTAGTCTGAAAACAATTACTGAGAAAATGTAGGAGGGACAATCGCGAATCTCCGAGACTACTGAAATTACACCTTTTTTGAAAGACTGTGTAGTGTGTAAGATGCATGCGTGTGTAGTAAGGAATATAGTGGAAGCGCGTATTTGAGAGTATGCTGGGCTGCTCACAGGGTAGACGTGACATGTAAAAAGGCCAGATGAAGAGGACAGTGATGGGAGAAACAGGGTTCAGACACTTCCTGCCTTCTGTTGGAATGGCACATACAAACTCCTTATATTTATATATATATATATATATATATATATATATATATATATATATATTGTGTAGTGCTGTGGGAACGGCGTTCCCTTACTTTTTTTTGGTAGACGGAACGGCGTTCCCTCACTATTTCAAATAAATCCGAACTTACAAATCTCTAACGTCATGAAATTTTAATTCCCACCCCTAGAAGAAATATAAGAATCATTAACTGTTTCATTTCTTTTAGCTTCGACTGAGGCAATGCTAGCCTATAAAGATCTGATGAAACAGTCACCACGGCGTACCAGTTGTTAACTTTTTTTTAGTTAATCATTCCAGTTGTTAGCTATTTTTATTGATCGTACTGGATGTCATATATCTAATGACACTGGAAATACTGCATCTTCAACCTTGGAATATATCCTAATATCCAGTGCATATGACCTCAAAATATCCCTGAAATTGGTCAGATTTCAAAAGATTTCCCGGGGGCTTACAGTGCCCCCGGACCCTCAGCTGTATGGGCTCGCCGTGCTCGCTATTGTCCCCCCCGCATCTGAGTAACACTTTCAAAATGCGTTCCCTCACTTCTTTATTTATGGCGGTTATTATGAGTCAGAAGTTATAATGAGATCGATGTACAGTTCCCTCGAATGATCTGTTAAATAATTTTAAATTAAATGTTAGGGCTCACGTCATTGCGGAAACTAAGATCGCATGATGATACTTTTACGTTTTTAATACAGGTGAAAAGGCGTATGTTGCATACTATACGTACATATATTAGGATTGAAAGTATTTTTGTGGAAATTTGTACAGAAAATAATGCTTTTTATACGAGATCTGATATCATAAAGCATTAATTATAACATTTTAAACGTTGTGTAACGGTAGGCTTCAGTCTGTAAAGACATGATTGGTACAGCTAATGACAATAACAATAAGCATGAGCATTCTGTGTGATTGATGTAAACAGTGGCCTGACTGGTGTGAAAACAAATACGTTTATTATGAGAATTATGAGGAATTGTGAACAGCCGTTAAATTAGAGAATGATAATTAAAGTAATGTGAATAGTCCTAACTATAACTACAAGTAGAAAGGTTCTTAATGAAAAATCTCTCAACTTTCAGTACCTATTTCCCGCTGCATCTATTTAAAAATGACAACCCACATAAATTCGACATCCCGTTTTCTTTAATTGCATCTAATAAGAAATTTTTTTACCCGAACCTACTTATTTGGATGTTATATATATATATATATATATATATATATATATATATGATAATAATAATAATAATAATAACAAGATTAGTTGCAGCTAATAGTCTTTAGAAGAAAGTTAAACTTAACAACTAACCTGAAAACAATTACTGAGAGAAATATATAGCAAGATTGGGGGTATAGCTGCCAGATGCTTTTATTACGAAGGGAATTGAAATCAATATATTTAATTTAAATACTCTTAACACGTGTACATATATATATGTAATAATAACAAATAAATCAATATTAGTAATAATATTTAAGTGGATGTTTAGAGGAGGATAACAGAATTGATGCTTCAGTTTCAAAGCTGTGTTACGCAGCTTGATGTTCTTTTTAACATATGCAATTTTATAACGAAATTTGCTGTATAGTAAAATTATTAATTCACATACCAGAAGATAGCATGTGAAAGTGAATGTAATGGTATATATCGGTGTAAATAACAGAAAACTACATATTTAAAAGTAAATAAACAAATATGAGTGTACTATATGTATATATTGTATTTGAAGGTCATCTCGTTTGAAAATAAGCCAGTTTCCCTTAAAAAGAGAGAAATTAATTTATTTAAATTATAATAATAAATATTCATTTTATTTTTCATAATACAGATATTAAACAAAGAACTTGTTTTTCGATTTAAAATATGATCACTCTGATTTTCATTTATGTATTGTTCGCAATTTGTTAACAGACGAAAATTGGGTGTTAATGCGCAATCTCGTTAGGCCTATTAAACCTTTCGGATATTCGTTTCCATTTCTACTCTTCTAACTTGCCTGAACAGAAAGTACTTGAATGTATGTATGTTTTTTCATGTTTGTTCTTGTTTGCCTCATGAAAGAACTTTTTTGAAGGAGGAAGGCGAGGCTCAATCCTTTCTTAAATTTTTTTGAAGGAAGGTGAAGACGAATCATTTTTAAAATTTAATTTTTTAAATTTAATTTTTTAAATTTATTTTAAAATTTTTTTTTTTTTTTTTTTTGACCGCCATGAAAGACGGTGAGGGGGGAAATTTTCAAATTGATCCATTGCTGTCCGACATTTTGCCACTATACTACTTAGGGGAACGTAAACTACACAAGGATAATGTAGGGAACGTAAGCTACACTAGGATAATGTATGGGAACATAAGCTAGGGGGCGTAAACTACATTTACTCCGAAATTAACTTACTGTATTTTAATTATTAACGAAGAACAAGACTCGAGTCTCATGAGTGACGTTTGATAAATAAATTTGAAGACAGAGTTTATTTCCATAACAGTTTCGATGCCCACTGGCATCCTCTTCGGGTGGATTCGTTTTTCTGTATCCACCCGAAGAGGATGCCAGTGGGCATCGAAATTGTTGTGGAAATAAACTCTGTCTATTAGAGTGGGTTTAAATTTGAAGACTTGTTGGCCGCTTATTCAGTTTAACTTCTTTCAACCACGGTTCCTTTATGAGTAAAATTATCTTTATTACACACACACACACACACACATGTGTGTACGTCTCAGTACCCTCGTTGAACGAAGAACGTAAAACAGATCAACCAACCTCGCATATACTTTTTTTTCACTCACAACAGATAATTTATGTCGAGGCAAATATAAGTAATATTTTTTTATAACAGTTTCCAACAAATTATTTGTTGTCAAAATGATTCAATATCCAAATTTTGTTTAATTTGAACTTTTCGCATTTTGAACATAAAGAAAATTCTACGATTTAGACGAAAGTTGCTTTTAACATAAATTAATTTGAAAATACTGGATTCAACTAAATCTTGATTCTCTGCGTAAGATATTAATTGGACCAAAGGGCCTGCGGTACAACAGACCGTTAGATAAGTCTACAGCTGAGGATACTTACTGTAATATAGAAGGTCATCAACAATTCTAGAAAAAAAAAATTAAGTTCGTGCTAAGGTAACCAGCGTTCTTGCAAAAGTATGAAATCTGCACTATCACACATTTTATGAACATCTACTTAACATTGAAACATCGACAAAGAAATGCCCCCCCCCCCCCAAAAAAAAAATACACATCACTGCAAGAGTTTAAATAATCTAAAGTTTCCATTATTTTATTTCTGACAGCATGAACTCCCGCCATTTGTAATGTAAAGAAACACGATTCGTATAACAGACGTTTTAATTTAAAACTTTATTGTTATCACTTCTCTGTCACCAGATATTTACTCAAACACAATACTTCTTTTCACTTTATAATAACCCCGATTTCACTTCAGATTTTATTGGGATTTCGAGCAAGACACGTGCTACTACTGCTTCAAAGTATAGGACAGTGATGGCGAACCACTGACCCCCCACGAGCTCTTATTTAAATAAAATATTACTTTAATTTTTAATATTTTCTGCCTTACAGTTTTAAAATTATTTTATTCTCCCACCGAAATAAACAGCTGATACGCATTGAAACGTTTTTAAACGTATAGTATACGTTTAAAAACGTACGTGTATGTATGACAACCGACTCATGGTGCGCGCTGCGCGGTCATCCGCCTTCCCAGTTTTGCAGTTCAAGTCCTTAAGTTTGGGAGTGCCAAATTATTAGTGCAGAAATTATCACCCATAAAAAAATGGCTACAAAAAACTAGTTCTGAAGGTAGTGGAACTGGAAGGTTATTTCATGAAGAGTGGACTGTGAAATACGGTGTTATTAAATGAAATAATAAAGCTTTTTGTTGTATTTGCAAAGTGGACATTGTTGCTCGCTTTTATAATATTAAGCGACATTTTGAAAGTAACCACAAAAATTTGTGCTCAATGTCAGATGAGGAAAGGAATGAAATTATTATACGGCAATTAAACCAACAACAACAACAACAATCTGCTATTTTCAAAAGAATTTTTAAACCAAACAACAATATTACAACAGTTAGTTTTCAATTATCATCTACCATTGCTCAACACGGAAAATCACTTTCTGATGGTGATTATTTAAAAGAAGCTTTTATAAACTGCTCAGATTATTTATTTGAAGATTTTCAGAATAAAGATCAAATAATTAAACGTATTAATGAGTTGCCTGTGGCCAGAAATACGGTCAAAGACAGAATAATTATCATGGACAAAGATGTATCTGATCAACTTTTATTGGATTTGACAAATGCTGGAATATTTTCAATTTGTTTGGCTGAAAGTACAGATGTCACATCACAGGTCGGTCTAGCAGTTATTGCAAGATTTTATTCCGAAAATATAATGAAGGAAGAGCTAATCAAATTGATGACACTGCCTGAGAAAACCACAGGACAGGATATTATGAATGAATTGAAGAAGGAATTCATCCAAATGGGTATTAATTTCAAAAATATTGTATCTGTGACGACTGATGGAGCTCCGAGTATGATTGGAAAAAATGTTGGATTTGTTCAATTACTTAAACAAAAAGAGAAACACCCTTTAGTTGAATTTCATTGTATTTTACACCAAGAAGTTCTTTGGGCAAAAAAAAAAGTTTAAAATCACTTGAAAATGTGATGTCTCTTGTAACAAAGATTTTCAATTTTATAGTTGCTCACGATCTTGACAAACGTCAATTTACCAAACTATTAGATGAGGTTGACTCTCAATTTTCAGGGTTAGTCATGTATAATAATGTCAGATGGTTAAGTCGTGGTCAAGTTTTGAATCGCTTTGTTGAAGTGTTAGAAGAAATAAGATATTTTTTGAATAAAAAGGAACATGAATATCCAGAACTGACTGACATGAATTGGTTGAATGACTTGCATGTTTTCGCTGATTTCACACTGCATTACAATGCTTTAAATAAAAAGTTGCAAGGTCGCGGCTGTGTTGTATCATCAATGTTTGAAAATATTAAAGCTTTTGAAAAAAAAAAAAAAAATGTTCTCAAAAGATCTGGAAGAAAAATTGAAATATTTTCCATTATTGCAGAAACACTTCTTAACTTCAAAATATTTTGCAAACAATGGAGAAAATAAATCCGACGTGATCAAAAAGTACTCTTCAATAATAAGAGATGCCAGACAATCACTTTCAGAGAGGTTTTCACAATTCCGACAAATTGACGCAACATTACAATTCATCCAATTCCCCCATACTATTCAATTTGAAGATCTTCAGTTATCAGCTTTTCATTGGCTTGACATTGTTAATTTAGAAATGGAATTAGTTGAGTTCCAAGAAAGTGCAGTAAGGAAGACTAAATTTATTGATCTTAGTCTGAAGTTGCGAGAAAAGGAATTGGAGTCGTCAATTTTGGGTGTAATCAGAAAAAACAATGAATAGAAAGAGTAGAGAATCTTACTCTTGCAGAACGGAACTCTTTACCAAATTCTTTTGCATCAATGAAAAAGCTAGCATTAGCTCTGCTAACAATGTTTGGTTCATTTTATTCGTGTGAACAGTCAGTCGTTTTCCTCCATGAATTTCGTCAAATCCACCACTAAATATAAACCTCGGATCAAAACATTAGCAGCTAAAATCCAGCAAGTTTCTCACTAAAAATAGTAAATTATTGTGACCCAATTTCGTGTTTTTCAAAAATCAAAAGTAAGAAAAATGACCCGCCAGCAAAAATGGTTCGCCACCACTGGTATAGGACAACCAGTAAAAAAATATATATATATACAGAGAGAGAGAGAGAGAGAGAGAGAGAGAGAGGGAGAGAGAGAGAGAGAGAGAGAGAGAGCCCAAACCATTTTATCTTTACAAAATAAATATTTTAATTCTCTTTGTGTCTCATTTTGTCATGCATGTAATCCATTCCACTGTTTAATTTCACTAAATCTTCATCCGAGGCAAACTTGTTCCCTTAAATATTTTCTGTTTTTCTCCCCAACTAGTTTCCTTTCCACCCCCACCAAATAAAATTGTATACTTCTGTACTTTCTGATTTTAATGACATACAGTTGTTCCTCGTCAATCCCCCCTTCCCAGTCCGCCAAGGAAAAAATTATATATATATATATATATATATATATATATATATATATATATATATATATATATATATATATATATTGTTTAGGTCTTACATTAAGCATCGTCCTACTTTTCTACCATGAATCTCTATCCTCTTTTACCATTAACTCATTCATTTTACCTCTCTCTCTCTCTCTCTCTCTCATATATATATATATACACCTAGGTCTCTCTATCTCTTTTCTACGATCTTTTGTCCCTCTTCAAAGGAAAACGCGTGGCCCTCCCGGTATAATAATTCAAACTCGGCCAGCGACCGTGAATTAGAGGTACCTGTTCCATTATGAAAATGAAACCGTAATTCTGGACGAGTGAAGTCACTCTTAACTTTTATGATGAATGCCAAAAGTTACCAACCTCAAAGGCTTTTCTCTCTCTCCCGTGAACAACAAGAAAGAAGAAAGGAAAAAGGAAGATTAAAGAAAGGAAGAAAAATGTATTGAAAGATTTTCTTTCTCTGTCTCACACTTTCTTTATAAGTCTTGTTCTTGTTCTTCGTCTTGTGAATCGTGTAACTTCTGTAACTACTTCTTCTACTTCTTCTCCTACTACTTCTACTTCTACTTCTTCTTCTTCTTCTGAGCTCGAACAATCCCGACTGACTTAAGTAGTCAGAGTTGCTAACGTGGAAAAATGATAACTCTTCAATTTATCCGGGGCGAAAAATGGTGACCCGCTTTTACGATCAAAGAAGAATCACGAAGGGGAAAATGAGAAAGCGGGGGTTTTGGGGAGGGACACGAACCATCCCCTTGCACACCCCCTATTATCTCTTTCAGGCCCCTTCTTTCCACCCTATATAAAAGGGAGTCTGTCTTTATAAGGGGTTTTCATCATTCCCTTAAAAAAGGGGCAAAAGAAAGCTAATAAATATAAGGGAAAGTGAAAATATGCAGTTTCAATTTTTTAATATCGTATAATTGAGTACAAAGAACTTTCGCCGATAAGAAGGGTAAAAGTAACACACACACACACACACACACACACACACACAACTGCGACATTTACCTAATCTACCAAAGAAATAAATTTAACCACACCTAGCGTATTAACCTAACCTTAATTGCAGCTCCTTTTTTCCATGATAAAAGAGAGCATTTATAAAGATAAGCTACCGAGACAATGCTAATGTTGTGATGCCCACGTTCGTGTCGCAATGGGCCCCGTGTGTATCTTCAAGATTGTTGCGAATCCGTAGGGAAGACAAGAACACATACATACATCATATATATATATATATATATATATATATATATATATATATATATTATTAATTAGCGACCGAAATTAATTAAAAATTGAGTATTAAAGTATCCCCTGAAAATTAATTAATTTCTAATTTTCTGTTAACAACTCAAAGACAAATAGAGTAATTAAATCCCAAGTTTAATTATAACTTTTTGAATTGAAACAAAGTCTATAAAGCATAATATTTCAAAGAATTTTATGCAAGCAACTTGTGTTATTAATTACACAGATAAAGAAAAAATTACCAAATCGATTAGAAAGGACCTATCTATCATCAGTTATCTACTAATATAAACATGTATCTAAAGTATCTGTGTATCATCTAGTTAGCTACTAATTTAGATATGTATCTAAAGTATTTGTGCATCACCTAGTTATCTACCAATTTAGATTTTATCTAAAATATCTATGTATCATCTCATTATCTATCTACCAATTTAGATAGGTATCTAAAGTATCTATGTATCATCTATTTATGTATCAATTTAGCCACGTATCTTGTTATCGAGGTTAAAACTTTGAAAATTTACTATATAATGTACAGTACATACATTTTTTAATCTCTCTCTCTCTCTCTCTCTCTCTCTCTCTCTTTCTATATATATATATATGATCAGGTGCTAAAACAACAACCTCAACAGCAAAAAGAAGAAGAAAATCAACAATGACAGCAAAATCAGAGCAAAGAGAACGAGAGATGAACGTCAGCTCAAAAACGTACTGTTGATAAACGAGACGGTGGCCAATCTCGGAAAATGAATCGGGCAGCATTAATTGAATACAGTGAAAAGGAATATTAATTGGTCGATCAACTGCGGATGATAGTAATATCCAATAATGCTGAGAGAGTCATAAAGTAGGAAAGACAAATTGACTTCCATTTCATGCTCGCTCTCTAAACTTTCCTAATAACCAGTATGCATAATTTCTTCGCTTTCAAAATGGAAACAGGAAAAAGCTTTTGGAACATTCGCTTTTATAATTGCTTTCACAAGGCGGTTTTTTTTTGGTCTATTATTATTATTCTTTATTTTTTTGTTTACTAAAATTTAAAATTAATTTTGTTTAAAAAAAAATAAAGTTTTCAAAGAGGAAATTTTTTTTTTTGCTTTTTTTTTTTTTACTTTCCTCACCTTTGAATTATTATTTTATGAACACACTAAGTCAACCCCTTTTTTCTTTTCTGATTTTACTTAGTTTGAAGTGTATTAATAATAAAGTACTGCAAAAATTATTATGCTCAACAATATATATATATAATATATATATATATATATATATATACGCCTGAGGAAAAGGCCTCCGGACTCCTGAAGCCTTTTCCTCAGGAGTTGTAACTCATTTCCATATTAGCTATTGCGTGTTATTCTACTGCAACAAAAAAGGTCCCAAAACAAGACATCAATTTAACATTTGTTTTAATTCTAATACATTACTTTTGTAAATTTAATTTAAAATAAATTTTCCTATGAGACCGGACTTATGAAGTTATGGGACACCCTGTATATATATTATATATATATATATATATGTGTGTGTGTGTGTGTGTGTAATCTGTTTGTTGGATGAAGATGAATAAGAATGGAATCAAATGAGTTTAGTTCATTCACAGTTTAAAAGTTGGTTTATTGCGTTTGTTTTCGTAGGAACTTGTTTTTGGGGGTTGAATTTTAAGTTCTTGTCTAAGTGTTGCTCAATTTTCAGACGTTTTCCGGTTATTTTCGAGATATAGTTGTTTTCTTTTTTATTTTGACGTCTTTGTTAAGAAAGAAAACGTTTATTGCGAGATTCAGAGTTGAAAGAACGAAAGGAATGAACATCAGTTCAGTTAGGCATATATAAAACGTTTTAGTTAACGTTTTGATAAAAGGGGAAGGGTTAAACCATTTAAGAACTTACTGCTACTCAATTTTAAATGTACGTAATCCTTTAGCATTTGCGGTAAAGCGCCTTAATTGACTACAACTGTTACCGTAGCGATGATAAGTCACTGAGTACTGTATAAAAGAAAATTCCCTCTCTCTCATACCTATATCACAGGAAGAACAAACTTCCGTGATCACCGCCGATCATAGATGCATACCCAAATTCGAACGTGCAGCAAAGATTTGTGCGCGAGATGAGATAAGAACCAGAGGCACGAGAGCCAGAAAATACTGCCTCAATCATCTTCATCCGAGTCGTAAAAGAGATAACCATAAAACGATGAATGTCGTTTAGATATGATTTTCCACTCCTTTCGAGGTTCTTCGTCTAATTTGGAGATGTTTTTTCTTAATTAAGAATTGTATTTTTACTTTTTGCCTCTCTGGATGTTGTTATTCTTTCTTTATAGGCACGTTTCCCTCTTTATGATGCGTTATCTCCTAATTTGCAGGGTTATTCCTTCACGTCTTTGCTTCAATTTATGTTGATGCTTTTACCTTCTTTTAAGAAACGTTTCCCCTCAAGTATGAAACATTTTTCTTTTATAAGTTTAGAATATTTTATACAGAGATGAGATGCCTGTTCTCTTAGAGGGGTCATTATTTGGTGGTATCTTCTTTAACTTATAATTCTTTTCTACTTTTCATTAAAGATGTTTGTATGAATCGTGTTTTACTCCCCTTTAAAAGAAGTGATCCCCCATTTTTATTTACATTTCCCCTCATTTAAAAGTGTTTCTACGAGCTTCTTCCATATAGAGTGTCTTTCATTACATTTGGAAAATGTGGGATCCTATACAAACATCAGAAAAAGCTACCTTTACTTTTCCCCTTTATTTCAAAGCGTTAAGTACACTTTTTCAATCTTTATCGAGGTATCATTTCTCCTCGGTTTAGTATTCCTATACGAAATCGATTTTTACTTACGGATGTTTACAACATAACTCTTATTTTTTTACGGATGTCTTATCCCTGACTGAGGGTTAAAAATGTCTTTTCTCTTATATGTAAATGATTAACTCCCTTTCTTTCGAAATGTCTTATCCCTCATTTAAAATGTTTGTTTCTCTTTTAGGAATATCGTTTCCCCTCCTTTTTCTCCTCATCTATGGATGTTTAACCCTCCTTTCTTTAGAGATGTCTTTTCCCCTCATATGTAAATGATTAACCCCTCTTTCTTTAGAGATGTCTTATCTCTCATTTAAAATGTTTCCCCTTTTAGGAATGTCTTTCCCCTCTTTCCTTTCCTTCATCTATGGATGTTTAACCTCCTTTCTTCAGAGATATCTTATCCCTCATTTAAAGATGTTACCCTCAGCCCCCTTTAGGGGTGTCTCTCCTTTTTTCTCGGTCTCCTTCCTTCGTTTTCCCATCGCAGACCTTCCATTAGAGCGACTGCAGACTCGGGCGGTTTTTTCCCTTCTTCTTTTTCCTCCTCTTGGCTCTGCTCTGTGTTAAGGGCAGGCCTTGTCTTAGCTCTCGGAACACATGGTAAAAAGTTAATGGAAACTTATTGGACTGAGAAATTCCCATTACCTTTAGGGGGCCCCCAATTAGTATTTTTGTCTGAGATGAGAGCAGGACCCAAACTTCCATCTGAGATGAATTTTTCACGGAAAATCTTTTATACATTCAAACTTTGGACTTTATAAATTGCCCTTAATTAAATACGCGATATTTTATCAGCAAAAGATTTATTTCTATTTCCTTTTAACTTTTTTTTTTTTCTTTTCTTTTTTTTTACATTGAATTTTCAACAAATTTTAGTTTATAATTTAAAAAAAATAATAATTTTAAATTCATAGAAAATGAATCCCTAAAAGCTTGAAAATGTTTTTTCTCTTTCTGTCAGTCGCTCTTCACAAAAGAAAGAAGTTCATGAAAGTTATAATGTGAAAATAAGTGTATTCCAAAAGTGATAACAAAAGCATTCAGTAAAAAGATAGGAATAAAAGGTCTATCGCATTGGCCACGAAACAAACAAAAACCTTCCTTATACTCATATACTTTTAAGCGTAGTTTTTCAAAGTCTGTCAACGAGTTCGCAATTTCCATTTAGCTCTAATGCCTGAAATTGATAGTATAAATATGTTGGGATGCACATTTGCCTAGCACAATAAATCAATTTTAGCTAGGCTCAGTTACAGGAATGGCCAATCTGATATGCGGGTTTCGATAATAAGGCAATTTTGCTTTTTGATTCTGTGAGCATTTACGTGAAAACTGTTATTCTGGAATCAAATACGAGATAGAATATATAATGTTTTTGGGTTTGGTTTGGTTTTATGTCTATCACAAGTCAGAGTTGATATTTTGTTAAGGCTTCGATTTGGAGAAAATGAAGTTTCTATATTCTACTTCATTTTTTTAAAATTCATCTCTCTCTCTCTCTCTCTCTCTCTCTCTCTCTCTCTCTCTCTATATATATATATATATATATATATATATATATAATATATAATTTACATATGTGGGGGATGATGATAATGATGTCGGACGATGATGTTCATGTTCGTTTCAGGCATGGGGACGAGGCCGAGGCCTTTTTAGGGGATGTCTTATGAAGCCTTAACATTGTTAGGCTGAAGGTATTTGCACCCAGAGGTGTGATATTCGGATGCAAATAACGAATGCGGTATTTGCACCTCTGGGTGCAGATACTCACTTTTCACTTCGAAATCTTTTACGAATAAGCTCCTCCTTGCTTTGGGAAGGCTCAACAATCTAGCCTAGCCTAGGCCTAAAGCTCTTCCAAAGGTAACCTACCGTAGCCTCACACTAGCTTGTATATCTTCTTTTTTTAAATCCATAAGGAAAAGCAAGATTTTATTCAAAATTAATAAACAAGGACAGCTCACTTCACTTACCTACTGTAATAAAAGGGAATTATTAAGCGTTAAACACGTTCATCTATCACACGTGGCCACACTACAACACCGACACGATGTGTGTTTACATTTGCCGGGTCACGCAGTCAGACACAGTTGCCAGGGATTTCCTGGGCACCATACATTCGCCCGATAACTTTTTATTTCTCATTTCATGCAGTTCTTATTTCTCATTTTAATATACCCGCAATATTTCAAGTATTTATGATAATATGGAAAGTTATAATGTGAAGATGATCTAGCAAAATATTTCAAGATTGTATAACTCACCGAGTGTTGATCGTATAATTTCTGAATGGCTACAATTATTAGCGACTCTAGCGAGCATTGCAAACAGAGCTACATTTGGAGATGCCTTATTTTTTTCAAGTTTTGAATTTTATGTATCTTGACAATAAGAAATTGTAGTCTTAAAGTCTACCAAAGATCATTAATGTAATTGTAGCTTGTACTGTATGTGAAAGATGTTTCTGATGTACGGTAGGCCTATAGGTATGAAGTTTATATCATGCCATTACTATACAGGGTGAGTCAAAAGTCTCCATACATAGGCAAAATGGTCATGATGTGCAGGTGATGTGCGGAGATGCCTTTGTATGTGCCATCCGTATGTGCATTCAGTGTAATGGTGCCCACATAGAGCATATTTTGTGACTTACAAGTGATTGCATAATAAAGTGACCATTTTTTTGCCTATGTATGGAGACTTTTGACTCACCCTGTATAATTATACATACAATAATATAATAACGATAATATTAAGAATATATTTGCACCTGATATTTCAACATGTTATATATGTAATTTGATTCAAGAGTATATTTGCACCTGATATTATCCATTATCAGACATTTTTAAAGTTATATGTATAATACTTTATATTATTGGTCTATCCTCTAAGCCAGGGGTCCCCAACCTTTTTGTGCCGAAGAGCACATTCAAGACTACCGGTAGTGCGGCGGGCACCATTTACTTTTTCAAGGCAAATTCAAGGCAGTACGATGAACAAGGATGGGCTAACTAAGAATCTTAGAAAAATTATCAAAACGATAACTTAATTTATTTATAAAGAAATAATTATTTTCAAATAAATGAGCATCTGTTTCTGTAATTAACTACTAAAATTTAATAAAATGTTAAATATATTACATATTTTAAATATTTAGTAACTAAATATTTAAAATATGTAACATACCGGTACTTAACATTTTATTAAAAATTTAAATAAAAACTTATCAATCGTAGTCAGTCAGTGGCGGGCACACGCAAAAGGGTCGGCGGGCACCATGGTGCTCGCGGGCACAGGGTTGGGGACCCCTGCTCTAAGCTATGGACTTCTTGGTACAAAAACGTCCATCTGTAGCTCCACTTAACTTCGACAGTGCAGTATTATTTCTAATCAATTGTATATATTTCTATCCTTAGTATATGAACTGTCATTGTATTAATAATATTTGTCATATGGACTATAGTCTGCCAATAAACCTTCTCATTTTCATTTTCATTTTCATTATTAAAGTAACTGAAAAAGACCGAAAAAATTATTTGCAAACAATATAACAATTTACATCTCGGTTATAATGCCGATATTAGCAAAATTACTGTTTGCATCCGATATCACATATTCATTTCAAATCATATTATTTAGAAGTTTATATGTTACAGTACAATTTACGACGGGCAAAAAACAAAATTATCGACGCTAGTAGCTAGTTATCAGTATGCCAGGTGGTATTCTTCTCTAGTTTGGCCTATTTTTTGTTATAGAAATAGATACAGTACAATAGTTTATAGAAATAAATAACACAAACACATTACAGTATATGAGCTCAGTTCAACTGATGACCAACTGATAGATTGCTTTCTCACACTAGTTTGCTACATTAAATCAATTGGTCTACTGCTAACTGACTAAATAATATTTATATACCACGACATATGTAATATTTATGTACCTAACGTCACAGTGACCTCTCACTAATCCGTTGGTCACCTAACTGAATAGTATTTATCAAAGACTGCCGCCTGACAAGTCGCCTGTCTGAATAATATTTATCAAAGTATGCCCCCACATACGGTCACCTGTCAGGTCATGGTCCTCACCTGAAGAATATCCACCCCAACGCTACCGGGGTTTGAAAATTACAGAACAAAACAAATTAGGATTCCCTAAGGCCTCACGAAAGTCACGAGGCCTTTCCACTTTTCAGTTGGCCTCGAGGCCGAGGCTGAGACCAAAGCCACTTTTGAGGTCTGAGGCCGAGGCCCCATGTCTGGTTCGTTTATACACGCCTGAAGAGCTATAAGAATCTGCACCAAATTTAGTATACACACTCAGGGAGAATCAGAGAAGGTTTTAATAACACCCCCGTCCCTCCCAGTCCCCCACTTTTGTGTGTGTGTGTGTGTGTGTGTGTGTGTGTTTTTGAGACAACTAATTAAGTTTACAAATAAAGCCAAATGCCCATTCATACAGGGATTATAAGATATAAAGCGTAAAAGTTATCCGAGATGAATGGTACAGTGACCGGAATTTCATAAATTTTAAAGGTTTTTCGTATCTTCCTGTACTGGATTCAATTCCCAAGTTGAAGCAAAGTATTACATTCACTTTACCCTCACTATAGAGACGACTATATAATATCAAATTCAAATGCAGACACTCCTCTTCTGTCGCTACTCTCTCCTTCCGTGTTTACAAGCATTGGTACACCCCTGTAAGTTTACACACCCGCTTTTGAGGAACGTTCTCCTATACACTTTTTAAGTGCTTAAGTTTAAGTGTTTAAGTTTTAAGCGTTTAAGTTTGTGTCATCGTGATGAGATCTAAAGTATGTAACATATGGTATAGGGATTAATTTGGTCACAGATAAATGGGTCCATGCGCAAGTTTCGCTCACAAATACATAAATGACTGGCTGAAAAGACAAACTATCGTCGATATTGTGTATGGGTTTATACGAGAACTCTTTACCCTCTTTTGCAGTGTACTTTTTGCCTTAGACAAAAATTTAAGTGAGTAAAACATTAAATTTTTTGCTTTTCCTTTCTGAAAAATAAAATAACGTATTACAGTATTAAAAAGACTTTTTAAAGTTTCCAGTAGAAACGTTAGGTATAGTGCACTGTTAAATTCTTATTTACAGTACCAAAATCTGATTTACAGTATAAATTTCTCATTTACAATAAGGACTCCTTATTTACAGTTTAATCATCGTTTACCGCGCACTAATTTATTAATTTTTACAGTATTAAAGTTTCACTTACAGTTCGAATTTCTCATTTTATCGTATGTATGATAAATTCTCATTTGTATAACTGAATTAGCCTTTTCACATTAAATTCTCATTTACATTGCAAAGTTCTCATTTACTGTATTAAATAATCGTTTACAAAAATAAACTTTTTTTTACATTATTCCATTTTCCTTTTCAGTAATAAATTCTCAAGTAAGGATGTTGCAAATATCCGCATCCGCATCCGCGGATATAAAAGCTAAATATCTGCAACTTCATCCGCATCCGCGGATGTAAATTTTTTGACATCCGTAGCATCCCTAGATTACACCATTAAGAAAATCCAGTAGAGTTTCAACGAATCCGCAACCAAAGATTGTTCCAAGAAATTTATTACGGAGGAGAACTAATGACGAGCCTGTTGTTCATAATCCCACTGACCCTTGATGGCTTAAATAAATTAAGAGTCAACCAACCAACCTCGTAAGTATAACACCATTAAATCCAGTAAAGTAAAGTTTTAACAAGCCCGCAACCAAAGATTGCCCCAATCCATTTATTACGGAGGGGAATTAGTGATGAGCCCGCTGTTCATAATCCCACGGACCCAATGTGACCGAAATGAATTAAATAAGTTCACCAACCAACCAACTCTCGAGCGGATATATAATGACTGTATGATACGGTCGAGAAATATTTTCATGCATGACAAACGATTTCATCGGAATGCAATGGTCGAAGTCATTTTAAGAATTTGCATTCTATTCGAATTAAAGAGAGTCCCGAATGCGCAAATATTAATATTTTAACAAAAGGAAACTATCTAAAAATGTTAAAATCGATAACAAGGAACGAGTTTTTAAATTAACTCCTTTTAACAATGTATGAAAAAACAAACTCTTATCAGAGATGTCTTCTCACGAAACTTCATTGCGCATGCGCGAATAAGATAACTGACAAAATATAAAACCGCTTCTCCACGAGATTCATGAAGGGTTCGGACGCCTCTTTCTCTTGGTATGGTGGCATGAATTGTATATCATTGTATGGTCAAGATTTTTACCTAAACTTAATTAATATTTCGGTTAGGTACCAGAGATGGGCATGGAAGAACGTCTACGTGACCCGTGACACAATCCTCTTCCAACATACGAATAGTTTAACTGTTGAAACACTGAAAAGAAATGAACTTAAAGAATAGGTGGGAATTTAGCAAAATTAAGATGTCCCTCTATAAATACCAGGTCAGTCATGCCACCACCCTACATCGTTGTTCACACTTTTACATACTAATACTACGATGTTAAATTGTGAGCTACAAGCTACAGTAAGCACGATTCGTAAAATGGTTGTTAATAAGCCACTCTCCATACTCATGTGCAACCATCGACGGAAAGTGGTTAAACGAAAATTTCTACGACAACATAATAGGTTAATAGGTTTCATCCCATTCCATGCCATTCCCATCCATGTCCGCAAATGCAATTCCCATTCTTGGCAACTCCCATTCTAGGCAATTCCTATTCTATGCTATTCCCACTTCATGTCATGTTCATTCCCATCCACGGCCTTTCCCACTTTAGTCCGGGTTAGATTACGATTGGTTAGATTAGGTTAGGAATGGTTAGGATACGATAATTTAGGTTATGGTTGGTAAGACTAATGTTAGGTTAGGTTATAATTGGTTAAAATAAGTTAGGTTAGGAAATATTAGCCGTTCCCATATGTCGACTAAAACACTGTCTCCCAAATCAATACACGTTTTTGTCAAATATGGGTTTTTCACTCTTGGTCATTTTCATTTGAGGACCGAAAATAGGAATGAGAATGGCATAGAATAGAAAGTAATCGGTTAATAAACTAGAAAAGTCTGTGTATCATCTTCACCGATTTTAATCCTCGCTTTACACTGGCGGCTGCAAGCAATGATTTCTGGCAAACCATACGCCCGCATTTAAAGCCCAGTTTATGTACATAACGTGGTAACAAGGTGGTGAACAAGGGGAGGAGGAGGAGGAGGGCGTTGTTGTTGTTGTTTAATCTCCTTTGTAACATCGTGAGCACGAGTTCATTGTGTTTATTACGCAAATGATGGCCGTTCTGGACTACGGTTCTATTCTCGTTTATATGCCTGTCAAAAATTTCATTTGATGTAATGAAATATTCGATTTATATAAACGCACGAAAAGGGTGATATATCACGGGCACCAACTACACTAGGTATCTTTCACAAATTACAAACTCTTTCCGTACACGACACGCACACTTTATAAAGTAATCACAAACCATTCAAATAAAATCTACTCTTTCACAGTTCTTTTGAGTGATCATTTTATTCTGGCAGGGATATATATATATATATATATTAGGAAAAGAAAAAGAAAAGTGTGATTTTCAATGTGTGTCCGAACACTTCTTAATTATCTTAAAACTGGTCGGATCGCGCCAATCTCCTCTATTACTTCGAGTCTACACAATTAGGCGCATTTCCACCGTCTGGATAACTCTTTCTTGCCGACTCAGCCCAACTCGAGCCAAATCGCTGTGAACGCTCCTCTTAATAGAGGAAAATAGCCTTTTATTGATACAAACTACGTAAAAAGAGGCCCCAACGCTGGATGGCTTTTAGAACACCAAGTTTAAAGGAATTGTAGAAGGGTGGGCATTTGTGCCAGTTTTAAGGCGCTTTATACAGAGCAATTGTGTTAGATGGAAGAAGTGTTATTTGACTATCTTCTTCTTGTCTGTTTGAGACGCTTTATAAATTTTAATTTACGGTTACAAAATTGATGATTATTTTTATTTGGGTAAAAGGAAGTTGATATTTTATGATGATAATGGATTTTATCTTATCTTCAGTAAAATTTACTGTTTTATATATATATATATTATGTTATTAAAAGTCAAACATGAAGTGTAGAAACTCCAGTGTTGTCCCATTTTACAGAGAATCTCATTAAGTTTTTTCTGATACCACGTTTTGACAAGTTTTTTAGAAATGTACGCGGGTGACAGACATTGATTGATGATTTAAAAGCAAGAATCACAGCTGCTATTGAGCGAATTGATGTGGATATGCTGCAGCGTACATGGCAACATTTGGAGTATCGATTGGATGTTTTGCGAATCACTAATGGTGCACATATCGAATGTTTGTAACAACGTTACTTTAATAAAAGAAACTTTTGAAAATACAGAGTCTAAATAATCTTGTTTAAGAATTTTACGTGTGTTATCAAGAATTTTATTAAAAGATGAAATTGTACAGATAATTTTCGGACACACTGGAATTTCTAAAAAACTTGTCAAAACTTGGTATCAGAAAAACTTAATGAGATTCTCTGTAAAATGGGACAACAATGGAATTTCTACACTTCATGGTTGACTTTTAATAACAGCCAAAAATTGTACAGATAATTCTCGGACACCCTGTATATATATATGTATATATATATATATATATATATATATATATATATATATATATATATAGAAAGAGAGAGAGAGAGAGAGAGGAGAGAGAGAGAGAGAGACGTATGCAGTTGAGGAAACATTTTCAGTATATATATACAGGGTGTCCCGTAAGTCTGGACCCATAGGGATTTATAATATATTTTTTTATTATGTTATTATTATTATTTTATTTTATTATTTTTTATTATTTTTTATTATGATTTTTATTTGTGGGGCCACTTGAAAGCCAAAGTGTACGAGGTCAAACTTCAGAACATTTTCCACCTTAAAGCACGCATTGTGGAGGCGTGTCAAGAAATTTCTGCGACTGTGATTCAGAAAGTGCTGTCGCAGTGGAGATTGCGTCTTCAACTATGTGTGCGACACAACGGCGGACACTTTGAACAGATTATGTAATAAATTTTTGGACTATTTTGTAATTTTATTATTTTTCCCTATGGGTCCAGACTTACGGGACACCCTGTATATATATATATATATATATATATATATATATAGAAAGAGAGAGAGAGAGAGAGAGAGAGAGAGAGAGAGAGACGTATGCAGTTGAGGAAACATTTTCAGTTTAACACAATTCAGACTTAGACATTTTACAGTGTTTTGAAATCCACGTAAATAGCTGAGCAATTCTTAAAAGGAGATTTCTAAGCGCTTGAACCGTCAATGGGTAAACGCTTAAGCATTAAAGCCAGTCCAAATAGGAATGAAAAGGAGACTACGTTGTTATCGGACCCTCCAGAAATTACCCCAAATCACCCCCAGGGGACAACAAGGCGTTCGAATCAAATTGCCTATCAGTAGGGTAGTGGGGTTGAATGGTGTAACGTAACCTTAATCGATTCTAAACGTGTTTAGACACGTGTCACATAATTATTATTATACAAAAAATACATAATTTTTCTTAACGGCTGAAGAATTTAAACCATTAGAGAAATGTCAACCTCTAATGAGAAATATACAGTGTGTGTGTGTGTGTGTGTGTATATATATATATATTAATATATACTAAAGGCGGTCAGAAAATAAGTTTACACGGCGTATAATTTCGTAACTAAAGGACCTACATTGATTATGTTTGTATCAGGTGAATTCGTTAATCATTGTTGGCAACATTACATGTCGATTCGGCTGCCATCTACCATACACTGGTTATATGAGTCGGTAGGTGTGTCGAATTTTCAACTTTCAAATTCCAATATGAGGGGTGCTAAAAAGTTGCAGCATGACTTAGGAATTCTAAAGATATTTTGTTAATTTAATATAATTTAGTTTTGCTTGGTAAGAAGCTACATAAAAATAGTGACTTTTTTTACTTTTTTGTGGAATTATACAGGGTGGGCCGTAAGTTTCCATACATAGGAAAAATTAAACGTTTGTTTTTATGTTTCAGATACCCTAAGAATATGCGTTTGACGTAAGATCTTGTTTACTGATGAAGCAAATTTTTACGTCAATGGAGAGGTTAATCGGCAAAACATACGTTATTGGAGTAATGCTAACCCTAACTGGCTGAGTCCGACGAAGATGCAAGGTGCCGGTAAAGTGATGGTGTGGGCCGGGATATGGGTGACAGAATTATTGGACCAATTTTTGTCAGTGGAAATCTTAATGCCGAAAGGTATCTTAACATGTTGCAAGAAGAGATTTTCCCATCCCTGCTAAACGAGGAAGGTAACTTCCCAGTTTACTTCCAGCAAGATGGAGCTCCACCTCATTATGGTCTTCACGTGCGTCGGTATTTGGATCAGCAGCAGTTTCCGGATGCTTGGATTGGTCGGCGTGGTCCTGTGGAGTGGCCTCCCAGATCCCCAGATCTCACCCCCTTGATTTCTATCTTTGGGGGCACTTGAAGGCCATGGTGTATCAGGAAAAGATACGAGACATAAATCATCTAAAGGAACGTATCACCAACGCCATTACAAGCATAACGTCAACTGTGCTAATGCGTGTTCATCAACAGTGGGGAACACGTATTGAAATGTGTTTTCCAAAACAATGGCAACCATGTAGAGCATTATATAAATAAAAATGGTTGTCCATAACAAAATGTTTATTTTTCCTATCTATGGAAACTTACGGCCCACCCTGTACACGTATAATAATTATTATATTAATAATTATGTATGCTGTATATATAATGCACTGCTGTTTTGCTTATTTCACAGGTTGAAACATATTCATCAGTATGCTGAAGATTACTTGTCCGTCAGTGCTACCATCCTAACCAGTGGGAATTGACCTACAATGGCTCCTAAAAGGAGGACAAGACTGGGGACATTCACACATATGAGCAACCTAATTGGAACTGGTAGAGAGTTGTTGCCCTCTGAACTCCCAACTCTGCGAGACGTTCTGAAATATGGGCTACTGCTAAGAGAACAAAGTGGTGAGGATGTGAGAAACTACCCAGCAGCCAGTCTTGCAAAGGACATTTACCCTAAAGTGCTTGAAAAGTGGGAACGAGCAAACAGTTCTTTTGTAGCCCCCGTTGTAAATTCACGAGTCACAATCTTAAACAAGATCCAAGAGAGCTGGGAGCAGGCCAAAAACATATCTCTTGGGAGAGGAAAGCTACATGTCAAAGAGGCTTTCATTGCAAAACTTGACAAGCTTTTTGACATCCTCAGTTGCAAGTGTAAAATTGTTCTCTGCTCTGAATTTGGCTGCCTTGCAGATGCTGGTTGCAAAACGAAACTCACATTAACTGTACATGCCCTAGGGAGATGAAGATCCCTGTGAAGGAACTTGCTTTCATTAAAGGTCAGAGAGACAAGTCTGGTTCTATTGGACCACATCAGATTGGCTTGCCAGATCAACCTGAGCACAACAGACAAGTCAAAAAGCAGAAGCGGCAAGAAGACGAAAGAAGAAGGCTTGCTGAATATAAGCAGACAAGTAAGCAGGATGTTTCAATGCCATCAAATGAAATAATTTTCTCTGATGATGAAAATGAAGAACAAATAGCTGATGCTCAAGATGGAAAGGATGGAAGTTATGAAGTGACATTAGAAATACCAAGCACGTCTTCAACTTCCAATAAAAAGCCAGAGTACAACACATTAGAAATATCTAATGTTGCTATGCATAGCATCAGATATGGTGTTGGCCTGCGTGCCACAGCTGCCATCACCACTGCTGCCTTTATGGATGCTGGCTTGATCACTGAAGAAGACAAGAGACTTGTAGTTGATCACAATAAAGTCAAGAGGGCCCAAGAAAAAGTTATGAGATCCCTGGATCAGGAATTTGATGATCTTTGTAAGAAGGGTGAAATTGACTGCATCTTCTTTGACGGCCGTCAAGATACAACTAAAGTTATGCTGAAAGCAGACAATTCAGATCGTCAGTTCCCCAGCATCATCAAAGAAGAGCATTATTCTGTGTGCAGTGAGCCAGGTGGAAGATCTATCTACCACTTCACTCCTGAGAAAGGCTCAACGAGAAAAAACCTGCTGAAGTTATTGCTGATAATCTTGTAGATTTCATGAAGAAGAAGGGCATTGATAAAAGCCTGCAGGCCATTGGAGGTGATTCTACAAATGTTAACACTGGCTGGGAGGGTGGTTCCATGCATTGGGTAGAGGTCAAGCTTTGCCGTAAGCTGATCTGGTTGGTTTGTGCCTCCGCACTAACGAGTTACCCCTGCGACACTTGATCACAGCACTGGATGGGAA
Source organism: Bathynomus jamesi (assembly GCA_023014485.1). NCBI lineage: Eukaryota > Metazoa > Arthropoda > Malacostraca > Isopoda > Cirolanidae > Bathynomus > Bathynomus jamesi. Next base: position 62,351 of record JAJOZX010010283.1, on the reverse strand, counting down.
GACCTTCTCTAAAACAAGTGGACAGGTAACATTGGCAAGATGCTAGACACTGCAACCGAACTTGAAATTGATCCTTCATTCACCAAACTCTCAATTGGAGAGCCTCTTACTTCACTGAGTGACAATGTCGTAAAGGATCTCTCTACTGATCAAGCGTACGGGTATAGGATCACACAGGCCATAAGGACAGGAGAACTTCCCACAGATCTGGCCCTTCTTGAAATTGGTCCAGTGAGCCATTCAAGGTGGTTGACAACAGCAAACAGGCTTTGTCGCATATGGGTTTCAAAACATGGCCTTAAAGGCAAAACCCTCAACAACTTAAGACTGATAGTGGAATACATTGGTGTGTACTACCCCTGTTGGTTCAACATCAAAGTAAAACACTCTTGGGTGGAAGGCCCACGCCACATCTTGTTTCAGCTGCGGCTAGTTAGGCTGCAAAAGAAGGCTGTAGTGGATGCTGTTTTGTCAACCATCAAGCGCTCAGCATGGTATGCATTCAGCGAAATGATAATCCAGACACTCTTGTGCTCAGATGACAGTGAGGAGAGGAGAGCTGGTGTCCAAAAGATTGTTGACATGAGGGGTGGAGATGATGACACACTTGGAGATCTTTCTGTACGTCCCAGGAAGACACCTTCCATCAACCCAGTGCTTCTTCCGTGTTGGAGCTGACAGACTGGTCTGACGGGGTATTTGAACCTCCTTTGACATGTAAACTGACTACAGCGGAAGTAAAGAAATTCTTTGACAAGCCTATGCAAGTTCCACAGTGGCCCTGTCATGCTCAGTCAATAGAGAGGTGTGTGAAACAAGTCACAGAGGCAGCAGGCAGGGTGTATACACATGAGAAACGTGAGGGCTATATCAGAGGCCAAGAAGCAAGTCGACGTCTGATGTCCAAGAACGAATCAAAGCAAGACTTGATGAAACTTGTTGTTTAAATATTTTTTTTTACTGATGTCATTACTTCTAATGTTGTTTTATGATTACAAGGATATGTTTTATGATTACTAGGATATGTTTTATGCAGAGAAACTAAAATTTTTATAGCATTACCTGACATTTTGAGAAGCTAAAATTAATAAATGTTTTCCGAGAGCAATTTATGTGCTTTTTAATCAAACGTAGATTTACCAAGCTAAGTGTTGAGCAATCACAAAAATAATAGCAGATTTGAATTCTTCACATCCAAAAACATATTTTTAAAACCCCTCAGTGAAGGAATTGGCAAAAATTAATTTTCACCTCCCAAATTGACACACCCTAATGAGTCGGGTGAACATGGCGGCTCGACTGGAACAGTGCCCTGTCATTTCTGCAACGATATTCTGAGTCTGTCAGTGGTCAAGAATTTCTCGAGCGCATTGTCACAGGAGACGAGAAATGGGTTCATCACCGTACCAGGGAAACAAAACGTGCCAGCATGAAATGGAACACCCTGGGTCCCCGCAACCAAAGAAGTTCAAGATTGTGCGGTTCGCTGGCAAAATGATGGTTATCGTGTTTTGGGACCACAAAGGCGTTTTGCTCGCAGACTTCATGCGAAAAGGCACAACAATCAATGCAGCTGCATATTGTTCAACACTGGAACGTTTACGAGCCGCCATTGAACGTAGATGTCATGGACTACTCCGAAGGGCAGGGCACTGTTCCAGTCGAGCCGCCATGCTCAACCGACTCATCTAACCAATGTACGGTAGATGGCAGCCGAATCGACGTGCAGTGTTGCCAACAATGATTAATGAACACCTACTATAAACATAATCAATGTAGGTCCTTTAGTTACGAAATTATACGCCGTATAAACTTATTTTCTGACCGCCTCTAATATATATATATATATATATATATATAATATATATATATATATATATATATATATATATATATATAGTCCTCTAATGACATAATCATTTCCTATATTGGAGGAGGGTGTAGACACTAATCGACCAGGGAAGTACTCCGGGATGGATATTAGCCAGAATACGGAGTGCTGGAACTCCCGTTGTTGTTGTTTAGCCGATCAGCTCACCCTGATCGAGCAAGCCGGCAGCACGCAGGTAACCGATCGCCCTCCCCGGAGTGGACCAGAGGTTCAACGCACTAGTGATTTGTGTTGTGTTCGTTGTTGTGCTAGAGCGGTACAGTCTGTCATAATGTATTCAATTGTTTGTGGTGTGTCCTGGCACAGGTGGCAGGTGTCGTCTGTGGAGTTGTCTAGTCTGTGTTTATATGTCTGTAAGTTGGGGTGATGTCCACATCGGAATCGTGCTAAGTTAACTCGATCCGATCTGCTCAGGCTGATCTCTGACCTGTTAATGGGTGGCGGCTTCGCACCTAGGACCGCATTCGGACCGAGTCGTGTCAGTGCTTTGTGGGTTAGGTGTGTGTGTATGTGTTTTCTGTACTGCATGATGTCTGTGGGGCGTGGCATGGAATGGAGTATTTAGTTATAATGTCTCTGGTGTTACCTTAATGGTGCGAGTGTCGGTGCATGATTGTACAATGTACATGTAGTGGCAAGAGTGTTGTGGGTTAGTTATCGCTGCTGCCATGAATTGTGTTCCCCTCATGTCTAAATGTTCCCTAACTTTCAGTATTTTTGTTTCTGTGTGCAGGTGTTTTATTGGTGTTGTTTGAGTGCATCCTGTAATTATACGAAGTGCGTTGTTTTATATTGTATTGTATTTATTGTCTGTAAGGTGTTTATGTGTGTGTTTGAGATAATGGATGCCCAGCATGGGCTAGCATAGTCCATAACTGAGCGAATATATTGTTTGTATATGAGTGATGTTGTTTTCTGCTGGTGTCCAAAGTTTGTGCCTGTTAGTACCCTAAGCGTGTTAAGTCTTGACGTACATTTGTTTTTAATGTCCTGAATATGGTTTGCAAAAGATAATGCTGTGTTGTATGTGTCCCCAAGTATTTTGGGCCTGTGAGTATGTGGAATGTTGGTGTTGTTTAGTGTAAGCTGTAGAGTTATCTGGTGTTCTTTTGTGTTGCTTGTAAGCAAGGTGATGGTTGATTTTGTGGGCGCTACTTTGAGTCTATTGTGTGTGAGCCAATCTCGTATACTGTTTATGTATGTTTGTAGGTTATTTGTAGCGGTGTCGATGTTGTTGTCGGTGGATGTTAGAGTGATGTCATCTGCATCTGATGATAAGGTAAGCTTGTTATCTATGGGTGTTGGAATGTCATGCATGTATAAGTTGAACAATGTTGGTGAGAGAACAGAGCCTTGAGGGAACCCGTTCGGAAAAAGCTTGTTTTTGGATGACTTGCCATTAAATGTGACATGTATCTTCCTGAAAGATAGTTGCTGAGCCACCTTTTGGTGTTATTGTTTCTCTTGTCACTCTCCTCCTTAGCTGATCTTTTTCCGTGTATCATCTACCTGTGAGCAGTCAAGCATGCTCAAACACACACTTCCCCTCTTCCTCACTACACATAACATGCATCTTACACACTACACAACCTTTTCAAAATTTCTATTAAAAAAAATAAAATGTCATCATTGGCCTTGGAGACCTTGTTTTTTTTTTGGCTCTCCTCTCTGTCTTTTGTGGAGGTCACTTTTGCAGGCGCTTGCCCTTGACCCTCTCCTTACTACATAATATATATATATATATATATATACCACACACACATATAATATATATATATAATATATATATATATACAGTGGCGGCTCGTGACTAAAAATTCTAGGGGTGCTGTCTCTAAGAATGGGTTGAAATAATTACTGAAATAAAAGGATGAGCATTGAGCAATGAATAAAAGTTTCAAAAGTTATTGAAAAAGTTATTCAGTGAGCTCATCCTTATATTGTTCTTGATTATTTCAATTGTAAATAAAAAATTTAGGGGTACTGCAGTCCGCAGTGCCTACCGACGAGCCGCCACTGTATATATATATATATATGTGTTGTGTGGTGTGGTGTGTGTGTGTGTGTGTGTCAACCATTTTTAGTCTCAACCATTTTCAAAATTGATTACAACTTCCGATCTATATCGATCTACCTATCCATCTATCGATTCACCTATTTATTTCTGTACCTATTCATTTACTATCTACCTGTGTATTTAATGATCCATGTATGTATCTACTGTATGTATCTATGGTGGACGGTGAGCCTGTTCTTCAGTTTCTCCCATTCTTCTTCCTTTCCAACAAGAAATGGAATCAAGTAAAACAAATTAGTTTTTCTCGAGTAATTTCCTCTTACCTCGATTTCGAAATCTTTTTCGATCACACTAAAAGAAAAAAAAGAAAAAAAAAAGAAAAAACAGAGACAAAGGAAAAGTAACACAAATCAAGAAAAGACAATTTAAGAAAATAATATAAAGAAAAAAAGAAAAAAAAAGGACCATAAGTGATATACAAAGACGAGATTAAAAGAAAAAGAAAAAGAAAAAAGTATGACAAGAAATGTGAAAGACAATTTAGGGAGAATTGAAACAAAGTATTATCGTAAATCAAAAGACAACAAAAATTAACAAGAAAAGAAAAAAAAAAGAAAATACGAGAAATAAAGAAACAAAAAAAAACAAAGAAAATTGATTTAAAAAAAAACCAAAGAAACGATAAATCAACAAAAAAATCTTATAAATAATAAAGCGAGAACAAAGAAAAAAATATAAACAAAGAAAATCAAGAAAGGAACAGAAATTAAAGAGACAAAAAAGAAATAATAAGAAAACTTTAGTGATCGACAGTCTAGTCATTGAATAGCGTGTTTCTTAGTTTTAATTAGGTAGGTTCTAAACTGGGCTTTATTAATTGCTTTGGACTTAATATCATTAATATCCGTTGGCTGGGTTTTAATTAGGTTTTTGGAATGTGGCAATCTCTTCTCTGATTTCGACGCTCTGTCGTGCGCACACAAACATAAACACACATACACATGCGTACACATACAAAAACAAGCGTATCTCTCTCTCTGTATATATATGGTACATTCATTTTGTACTGTCCCAGCTGTGGTGGGACAGAGAGCCATGAAAACGAGAACGGAAAATACCCTCGGAACACGGGGCCCAAAACATTTTAATGTCTTGCCCACACAACTGAGGCACACCAGCCTGAATAATTTCAAGAACAAGCTGGAAAGGTTCCTGTGCAAAGTCCTTGACCAGCCATGCGTGGCTGGCTACGAGGGCAGGAGAAGAGCGGAAAGCAATTCCCTCCTCCACCGAATCTAGTAAATGAGGTGGGATGCTGCAGAGGGGTCGACTGCGGGTCGATCATGAATGGTCGTTTAAACCCTCATAAAAATTTAATATATACATATATATGGTGTGTGTGTGTGTACAGTATAATATATATATATATATATATATATAGAGAGAGAGAGAGAGAGAGAGAGAGAGAGAGAGAGAGAGTACAAACAAATGTATAGTATGACGGTAAAATTTAGATATATGTGCGCGCGCGAGAAGAGTAAATAAATCTTTTTAATAGAGTTTCATCTTTTATTCCAAAGTGATTCATTTATTTTTCATTTGGAATCCATTGCTTTTTCCAATTTATTCGTTCGTTCGTTGGTGAGACGCGGATCTTGGTGTGATTTCCCGTGTGGTGAATTTCCATTACTCTGATTGTTGTTGTTTAGCCTCAGAAAACAACCCCTTACCCCAACATTCACCTCCCTCCACTCAACCCCAGTATCTCACGGTAAGGGGAAGGACCCCTCCAACACACCCACTACACCACTTTCTGTTTTATCTCTTTTTCTGCATGTCCGATCGTCCTCTCTCTCTCTCTCTCTTTTATATATATATATATATATATATATATATATATATATATATATATATATATATATATAAAAGAGAACCTCATTAACTGTATCGTTCATTTCATTATAGTATTTTCTACATTAATCTCTCTCCTCTCTCTCTTGAATAATTTTGTTATTCATTTTTATTGTTCTACCCCCTTGTTTCTCTAATTTTTTATTTGTATTTCTTATTCATTATTAGATATTATTATCTATTCTATACTATTCATGTATCTTCAGGCTTTTAATTATATATATATATATATATATATATATATATATATAATATATATATATATATACAGGGTGGGCGGAAAGTAGCTCCCTATTTTGGATTGGTAACAAAATACGTATATTACCATTATTTCGGAAGAAATAATATGAAAAGGTAGGCATACATGGTAGGTTTTCTCTAAAATTCAATGTGGGCTCCAACTCTCTCCACCAGCTTCTGGAGCCGCCAGGAATGGCGTCCACTGACTTTAGCAGGAACTCCGGCGGGATGGAGGACATGACTTCCCGAATTCGGTCTTCCAGTTCTTCCAATGTCCTCGGTTTGGTGCGGTAGACTTCTTCTTTACCCACCCCCAAAGAAAGAAGTCGCACGGTGTCAAGTCGGGGCTCCTGGCTGGCCATTGATGTGGACCACGACGACCCATCCAATGCCCAGGGAAGTGGGCATCCAGCCACTCACGGACAACAAGAGCGAAGTGCGGAGGGGCGCCATCTTGCATAAATATCAGATCGTCGATGTTCTCCCATGTGCTGACAACCGGCCAGACCTCGTTTCGCAACATAGCAAGGTACCGCTCAGCATTCATGTGTTGCGCAGAAGGAACGGGCCCACAACCTGATCTGAGGTCATACCACACCACACCGTTACACTGAACCGATTCTGCCGTTTTTCAGCGGTAACCGTGCGACTTCTTTCTTTGGGGGTGGGTAAAGGAAGAAGTCTACCGCACCAAACCGAGGACATTGGAAGAACTGGAGGACCGAATTCGGGAAGTCATGTCCTCCATCCCGCCGGAGTTCCTGCTAAAGTCAGTGGACGCCATTCCTGGGCGGCTCCAGAAGCTGGTGGAAAGAGTTGGAGCCCACATTGAATTTTAGAGAAAACCTACCATGTATGCCTACCTTTTCATATTATTTCTTCTGAAATAAATGGATAATATACGTATTTTTTTACCAATCCAAAATAGGGAGCTACTTTCCGCCCACCCTGTATATATATATATATATATGGCCGAAATTGGGTTATTTATAACCAATATAATAGCCCTTGCTTTTTTATTATCACACACACACACACACACACACACACACACACAGTATATATATATACAGGGTGTCCCATAAGTCCGACATCATAGGAAAAATAATAATAAAAAAAGGCAAAACAAAAGCTTTTATTTACAGAACGTGCTCAATATGTCCACCATTGTTTTCAATACACAAATTCAGACGTGATACCCAGTTAGCAAGCACACGGTGAATGATGTCAGGAGTAATGGTGTTACATGCCCCAATATGCGCTGCCGCAAATGTTCAGCACTCCTAATTTTCTCTGCGTATACCAGCGCTTTCAATTGGCCCCAGAGATAAAAATCTAGTGGCGTGAGATCCGGGCTTCTAGCTGGCCATTCCACAGGCCCTCGACGTCCTATCCAATGACCAGGGAATTGTTGGTACAGGTATTCCCTTACTTGGGTGCTGTAATGTGCAGGAGCGCCGTCTTGCTGGAACCATGTTGGGAAATTCCTTCTTCGTTCAAGACACTGGGAAATTCTTCTTCCTTGAGCATACGTAGGTAGATGCCTCCAGTGACATGTTCATCGAAAAAGAGGGGGCCTATGATGCGATCCTTCCAAATGCCACACCATACCATCACCCGAAATGCACCTTGTTGCTTTGAAGAGGTATACCAGTGAGGGTTGTTTTGAGACCAGTAGCGGGTGTTCTGTCGATTTACCTCACCATTTCCATAAAAAAAACAGCCTCGTCACTGAACAGAATGGTGGACGGGAAATTGGCATCCCGAGCATATTGTTCCGTAGCCCATTCACAAAACTCTATCCGCCGGTCGGGATCAGCTTCGCTTAATTCTGTAGGATCTGAAGTTTATATGGATGCCATTGTGAGCCTGAAGAATGCGATGGATGCTACTTTTCGACACTCCTGTCTCTGCGGACAATCGCCGAAGAGACTTATTGAGACTTAAAATGAGCCAGGGTAGCAGTCGCTGTATCATCGTCAATGGACTCCTTGAAGGTCCACTGCGTGGTTTATCTTCTATGGATCCTGTTTCCTTAAACTTTTACAACAAGTCTGCTAACACAACTCTGTGTTATTGGCTCGCGGTCTGGATCAGTCTGTTAAATTCAGCAGCGGCCTCTCTTTGACTCCGATTTCCTATGAGTAGAATTATCTGGATTCGGTCTTCCTTGCTCACAGACATTATGGCCTGTAGAAAGAGAAAAATATGAATTATGGTTTGTAGAAATAGAAAAATATGAATTTCTCCTATGATGCCGGACTTTTGGGACACCCTGTATATATATCACACACACACACATATATACACACACACACATATACACACACACACATATATACACACACACACAATATATATATATATATATATATATATATATATATCAACGTAAAGAACGACGCTTTGTATAGGAGAATATTCCGCGCAAGATGAGAGCGAAAGAACGAAACAAATGAAAAAATGAGGTAACCACCCGGGAATCGAACCCGGGATCTTCTGATTGCCGGTCAGATATGATAACCATTACACCACGGGCCTCACTCAATCAAATGTCGTAATTCCTCTAATGCGCGCAGAAACCAATGCCCCGAAGGGGCACCTCCCGCATGCCGTAACTATATACATTATAACTGCAAACACGCAGTATAATTAACGTAAAGAACGACGCTTTGTATAGGAGAATATTCCGCGCAAGATGAGAGCGAAAGAACGAAACAAATAAAAAAATCTTGCGCGGAATATTTCCTATACAAAGCGTCGTTCTTTACGTTAATTATACTGCGTGTTTGCAGTTATAATGTATATATATATTACAAAATCGATCCCTTTAAATAATTAATAATTAAATATATATATAAAATAATTATAATAATAAAAGAAGTAGTGGTAATTACCGTATTTATTACGTAATTACTGTTATTATTTAATGAAGGAAAACAATAATTGAAAATAAATTAATAAAAAAATAATAAAATAAAAAAAAAAAGCTCTTGTGAACTTCCCACCGATAATGAACTGATTCTATAAGGAATTTATTGTATTTTATCTCATTAATTATTTCATTAAAGGAAGGCTTTGTTATGTATCCAAAGTCATAATTAATTAATCTGATAAAATTCTTGAATAATTAAAACTGATAATGAATTAATTTTGGTTCACCTAGATGTGCATATGTTTAGTACGTACAGGGATGTGTATATGCGTGTCTATATGTGATGTGTATTTTTGTGTGTACGTGTGTGTAATAATGTGTACAAGTGAATCTGTGTAAAATATGTACGGGTGTATATGTGTATTTATGTTACACATATACGTGTGTATATGTGTATTTATGTTACACATATACGTGTGTATATGTGTATTTATGTTGCACATATACGTGTGTATATGTTTATGTATATATGTACTGTATATGTGTAATGTATGTACGTGTATAATGTGTGTGTATACTGTATATGTGTATTTATGTAATGCATGTATGTATGTATTTTTTGCGTGTAACGTAAATATATATATATATATATATATATACAGAGCTGGGCAGTATTTAAATACATTTGTATTTAAATACGTATTTAAATACATTTGTGTATTTAGAACTGTATTTATAAATACATTGTTTTTCATGTATTTAAATACAGTATTTAAATACTTTAATGAGTATTTAAATACAATGTATATTTAAATACTCAAAATATAAAATGTAAATACTTTTACTGGTTTAATACACGTCTGTACTAGCACAGTACGACGCGTCGACAGTGTAGTACAGCATGGTTCATGTTTCAACGTGTCAGTTCAATCAGTTGTGTGCCACTCTTAGTCGAAACCGGTTGATTTCTTTACGTGTGCGTGTCATGGCTTAGTGAATTAGTGAATGCATATGTTAAAATTTGTATGTATTTAAAAATGTATTTACAAATGTATTTAAATACAATTGATGTATTTTGTATTTAGTATCTAAATACATTCGTAAAATGTATTTGTATTTAGTATTTAAATACATTTCCCATGTATTTAGTATTAGTATTTAAATACTTCAATGTATTATTGCCCAGCTCTGTATATATTATATATATATATATATATATATATATATATATGTTAATTCTACAACCACACGATATCAAGGGCCGTACCCCCAATTTTCCCAAATGCAACGACCCACCAAAATAACACCGAACGGGAGCCGTCAAAATCGAACAGAAAACGACCATTATCTCAGAAATCCGAGCACCAAGATTATTAACTCCGTAAATTTATTATACACAAATATACAAGATCCGTACACTGACTATGCAGACTGCAAATTTCAATACCTGCAAAATTTAGCTCTGGAAATCAGCACAGATATCATATGCTTAACGAAAACACACTTAATGTGAATCCGAGAAAAGCTGTGAAAACTGCATCAAAGACACGGAAATAGCAATACAGGACTACAACATACACGGAACGGATATGTTTGCTAGAAAAGGAGGACGCTGTTGTATTTACATGAAAAGGTAAGTAAAATAACCGAATCTAGTCAAGATGAACGTGTACAAAAAGTTAATTCCAAATCGTTACAAATGAAACAGAAAACACTAGCAAAAGGTCGGCGCTACGCGCCAATTTTGCTCGATCTGCGGTGCTTCGGCTGGATTGTGGGCCTACGGCGTATTTTATTTTGAACATCAGTAGCCCTTTATCTGGATATCATTCCTATCCTCTCACCTTGGGCCTCAGTAATTGAGGTGCCTGCGGCCTTCCAGTTACTGGCAAACCAATTATTCATTCAATAAAAACTACAGAAAAGAACGCAGCCATGAAAATCTAAAGCTTCACAAATCTTAATACAATGAGCTCGGATTTGAAGCTTAAGATTTTCATGACTGCGTTCATTTCTATAGTTTTATTGACCAAATAACTGAACCGACAGTAATTGGGGGCCCTGCGGCCCGCCAAATCATAGTTTTCATTGTTCGAGTGCATCAATAGCGTTGCCGGGGTGGATGTTGAACGCTATATATATATATATAATATATATATATATGCCCGGTTATGTAAACTGAATGCCCGGTTAGGTTAATTGAATGCCCAGTTAGGTCAACTGAATGCCGATTAGGTTAATTAAATGGCCGGTTAGGTCAACTGAGTGCCGATTAGATTAATTGAATGCCCGGTTAGGTTAATTGTACACCCTTGACGATTGGTTAGGTTAAGTCATGATATTTTCGTTAAAGCCAACGAAAATATCACGACTTAACCTAACCAATCGTCAAGGGCGTACAGATGACCTAACCTGGCATTCAATGAACCTAATCGGGTATTCAATAATTTTACCATAGGTTTCGTAATGATCTTGATGACGTCATTTAATGTTTTAAAATTAATTATTTAATGTATTAACACCCATGTGCACAACCTCGGGACCTAATCAATATGTGTGTGAAGTTTCATGTTGTAACTGCTCCATTTTGGAGTATGGCTGATGGCTGGAACACACACACACACACACACACACACACACACACACACACACACACGTCTTTTTATTATTATTATTATTATAGATAAACAATAGACTGGTACAAATTTATAACGAAAGACTCCGAAAATCAACAATTTTGATAAAGAAAAGGGGAAAATGGTTTTGTAGGCCAGGGGGTCCGAAATTTTCATAAAATGGAAAATAATTGCTATTTCTTACTCTACAGCGACAGGCATAATGATATAGGATACCTAATAGAAATTTTGTAATATTTAAAGTGGGAAAATAAATAATTTCTAAAAATGATCTCAACTATAAAAGCGCATCTAATCAGATAACCTAATTAAACGTATTTCTATGACAACTAAAAATAGAATGATAAATCAATATCCTATCAAATTGTTTGGTATACGTAAAATATTTGTACAAAAGCCACAGTAATAAAACGCACAAAAGTCACGGTAAATAATTTCGAGTGTGGCTCGTTTAACTTTAAACTCGTGTTTATTTAAATTGCCCGTTTTAATCATGTAATTTTTGTATTGAATCGATAAAGAAATCTTTTGTGAATCGAATGATATTAAATGTTTAGTAAATATTGACTTATTTGTGCCAAAATTATGATTAAAAATGAAAAATTAAAAAAATGCGTGTACAGGCATGGGAAGAACTGTACCCTAAAAGGGGGAAAGGAATTATGTTAGGGAATTTTTTTTTTTTAGCATGGGCACTGCACAAAAAAGACGCATCGAATGGTGAAAACCGCATTGTTTACACCAATTGTAGCGACCTGTAGGTGTGCGCAAAAAAACTGTTATATATATATATAAGGCTTCCTTTCTGAAATAGTATATTAGACTAGCAAAAGGTCGGCGCTACGCACTGATTTTGCTAGATCTGCGGTGCTTCGGCTGAATTGTGGGCCTACGGCGTATTTTATTTTGAACATCAGTAGCCCTTTATATCTGGATATCATTCCTATTCCTCTCACCTTGGGCCTCAGTAATTGGGGTGCCTGCGGCCTTCCAGTTACTGGCAAACCAATTATTCATTCAAATTAAAACTACAGAAAAGACGTAGCCATGAAAATCTAAAGCTTCACAAATCTTAATACAATGAGCTCGGATTTGAAGCCTAAGATTTTCATGACTGCGTCATTTCTATAGTTTTATTGACCAAATAACTGAACCGACAGTAATTGGGGCCCATGCGGGCCCGCCAAATCATAGTTTCATTGCTTCGGAGTGCATAATAATAATGTTATAGTGTTCCATTAGTTGTGATAAGCATGATCTTCCTGACTGGAATCGATGTTGGTTTTATTTTTTTCTGAGTTTCCCCATTAACCCCACCCCCTCCCCCATTACCCCACCCCTCTCCCCCAATACCCCTCCCCCATTATCCAACCTTCCCCCATACCCCCAAGGGGGGAAGGGGGGCTGGCACCTTGCAAGGATTTACTTTAATTTTTTTGGTTTTATATATATATCGCATCTATTTTTCTGAGTTTCCCATTAACCCCACCCCCTCCCCATTACCCCACCCCCCCATTTTGTGCCAAAAATTATGATTAAAAATGAAGAAATGGGAAGAACTATACCCTAAAGGGGGGAAGGATTTATGTTAGGGAATTTTTTTTTAGTATGGGCACTGCACATATAAAAAGACGCATCGAATGGTGAAAACCGCATTGTTCTACACCAATTGTAGCGACCTTAGGTGGGCGCAAAAAATGTTATATATACAGTGTGTCCGTTAAAGTCATGGTGGGATTTTAAATAGCTATATTATTGGCAACGAAACATGATAATGAGATGAACAAAAGGGCAAATTGAAGAACAATCTATAAAAGAATAACTTTATTTAACGTAGTTTCGATATGGGCTCCTCTGGTAGCCCTGCAGACATCTAGGCGGTGATTCAATTCCAGCCACACACGCCCAAGAACATCAGGAGTGACGGATGCGATAGCTTCCGTGATTCGCTCGGCAAGTGATGAATATCCCTAATGGGTACACTGTACACGCTTTGCTTGACGTAACCCCACAAATAAAAGTCCAAAGGTGTCAGGTCCGGAGAGCGTGGAGGCCATGGCTTCCATCCTCTTCCTATCCATCTCTGTGGAAATTTTTCATTAAGGAATTCTCGAACAACGTTGGCATAGTGCGGAGGAGCACCATCTTGCTGAAAGATGACATTATTGTCAATAAATTGGGGTACTGCAAAATGTTCCAACATAGCGAGGTAGTTGTGTGACGTCACAGTGGGTTCCGCGAAGAAAAATGGGCCAATCACTCGATCTCGTGCTAGAGCACACCACACATTAACTTTCGGGCTATTACGCTCATGTTCAACATAGGCATGTGGACAGCCTAGACTAAACTACGAGATAAAGGTTAAGCTTAGCCTAGACTAACTACAAGATACAACTTTGAGAGTTGTTCTTAAATTTGGCATTGTTCATCTCATTATCATGTTTCGTTGCAATAATATAGCTATTTAAAATCCCACCATGACTTTACGGACACACTGTATATATATATATATATATATATATATATATATATATATATATTATAAGGCTACATTTCTGAAAATAGTATATTAGATGTTAAAATCACTTAAAACTCCAGCACCAAAATACTTTAATTTGTGGGGATATATGAGTTCATAATTTCCTTGGTAACATTGCAAAATATGATGGAACCTAGGCAATAATCCTTTTAGATATTATGGAACATTATGCACTTACCCAGGAAATTTGTGAAGCGACAAGAAAAAATAACGTTTTGGATATAATTTTGATAAATAATAACGACATAATAATAAATAAAAATGTAACGCACACGAATTTCTCTGACCATCACCTTATCGATATGGCATCAAAGTTAGTAACCAGGGCCCAGGGGACTAAAAAACGCATCCCAAAGAGTCAGAAGAGATATTTGAAGGTTTAAGTATAAATTCCAAAAGGGGCAATTGGGAAAGTAGAAATGAAGATTTAAAGAAAGAAAATTGGCAATGCTACTTCACGAGAACACTCCAGTAGAAATACTATCTATAATAGAAAATGAAACTAAACCCATATTGCTGAAACATGTTCCGAAGAGACAAAAAAAAATCTAGAAAGCTCGAGAAAATAAACAGAAAAAACGGAAAACAAACCGTAAAAAATCTCCACAGATGCAGAACTGAAGCAAAGAGACCCAAACTATTCGAAACAGAAATAGACAAACTATTCGAAATAGAAATAGCCCTAAGCCACAAGACAAACGAGGAGGAAAACAAGGTAACTGAAAGCATAAAAAATAACCCAAAATACTTCTACACGTTTGCGAAAAGAAAAATGCAGTGTAAAGAGAGTATTGGTCCGTTAAAATATGGGGGCGCGAATATACAAATGACCCAGAAAAAATTAGTAAACTCCTTAAGGGACAATTTGACTCTGCGTTCAGCACTCTCAGTCTTAGAAAAAAGTAGAAAATCCAGATGAATTCTTTGACATTGATACACATTACCCAAGAACAAGTTCGGACACGAACCGATTAATAGATTTAGAGTTCTTGGAAGACGTAATTAAGGTTCTATCACAGGTACAAGAAAATCCAGCACCAGGGACAGACACATGAAGTGCCACGTTTCTGAAGAAACAAAGAAAATTTTGTCAAGCCTCTATACTTACTACGGAGACAGTCACTCTACACAGGACAAATTCCACCTCCACGAGCAGTTCTCACCTGCCCCATTATAAAGTACTTCGAATGTACAATCAGAGGCGAAATTGCTGGCAATGACAATATCGTATTGTGTTTCGCGGATGACACAAAAATGTGTATGGAAATTTCAAACGGTGACATAGAAAAATCATAGCACGAAACTGAAACATTATTTAAGAGGGTGGAAGATAATATGAAGTTTAATGAAGAAATATTCCAACTTATATAAAATCACAACAGCTAGAAAAGTAATGGAAATTATCTGGAGGAGCGCCCACAGCAGAAAAGCAAACATCATTTTAAAATTGTGGAAGAGTCTAGTCCTACCAATAATTGAAATTGCTCCAGTGCTCACAATCCCATACAGAAAACGAGATATTGCAGACAGTAAAGCCATAGAAACTACTTTTACGTCTAAGATAGAGGAAACGAAAGATGAAGACTACTAGCTCGACTACAATCCTGAAACAACGAGTACTTCCTGGAGAGAAGACGCGAGCGGTACACAATAATATACGTATGGGAAAGAATCGAGGGTTGTGTCCCTAACCCTAAAAATAAAACAGAAACGCACTGCAATAAGAGAGGAGGAAGAGTCTGTACTGTCCCAGCTGCAGTAGGACAGGGAGCCATGAAAACGAGGATTGAAAATACCTCGGATACGAAGCCCGAAACTTTTTAATGTTCTGCCAAAAGAACGAGGAAACTCCAGTCCACCACCCTGAATAATTTCAAGAACCAGCTGGACAGGTACCTCTGCAAAGATATGCATGGCTGGCTACGAGGGGCAGGAGGAGAGCGGAAACCAATCCCCTCCTCGACCCTGAACCTTTGTTCAAAACGATCTAAAGGAATCTAAAGTAACAGTACTATATATATATATATATATTATATATATATAGAGAGAGAGAGAGAGAGAGAGAGAGAGAGAGAGAGAGAGAGAGGATGAATTTCACAATTAAACACATGAAATGAATGAATGATGCAAACTCACGGAAAAAGAAAAATTATTCCAAGGCCTTTTGTGTATTCAGAAGTACACTTCGTCAGTGAATGAAGGGAGAAGGCGACATGACAAAAATATATACATATGCACAACGGGACAGAAAAATAAAAAGATTAGCACGTGATTAACAAGAGTTAATTAGAGGCAAAAGGTATTTTAACAGGATATTGTCAATTTTATACATTCCGCACTGTTATCGAAATTATTTTAAAATGAATAAATGCACATTCTAGAATATTCCTTTCAATTATATCTGTTTAATTAACTCAATAGGAGTGTTGTGTTGAACAGGAAAGAATATTCAGGGATCTTGTCTTTTAAAAAATCAAGTAGGTCATGCGTCAAAGATTGTAAATTTCAGTTTGAAAATAAGTTTTATGCTATAGTGTCGTTTGGATTGGCGATGGGAAATCCACTCTCACCGGTATTTAAACGCAGAATTTTGCCTACTACACTGCGTATCAAATTATTAGCCACTTTGCGCTCATCCATTGAATTCGTCAAGGTCACTCACAGTCATGAATGTCACGACACTGAATGATGGCAACACCTATCTGCGCATACAGTATTAAAATCATTTCGTTCTGCGCAAACGTAAACAAACGGGGGCCATTTGCATGAATTAGCAACGACTTGGTGTCTCAAATTATTAGCCAGGTGCCAAATAAGTGTGTGATTATGGGTCACAAAGGTGATTTAACCTCTGATGAGAAGTCCACCATCGTCTCTGAGCTGGCAAAGGGGAAGACAACCCTGGAAATATCAAAAAATCCTGGGAAGATATCACCGCACAGTGAAGAGATTTGTCGAGGCTCCTGGTGCTGTCCGTTCGAGGGCTGACAAAGGTGTGTCGAGGAGTTTCTCGACGTACCTTGTCTCGTATCAAGCGTGAAGCTGTGATAAACCCGTGCCTGACCAGTGATGAACTTTTTCAAACGTTGTGGCGAGGAAAAAGTGTCGAAAGCTACCAGATGTCGCATCCTGAAGAAGGTAGCCAAGCACGTCAAGCCTGTTACAATGCCTCCTCTGAAGGTAGTTCATAAGCAGAATCGACTGAAATGGGCAGAGGACTACATGAAAATTGATTTTCAAAAGTCCTTTTCACTGACGAATGCCGTGCTACCCTCGATGGACAGATAGATGGAGCAAGGGTTGGGTAACAATTGGAGGGAACGTCCTCATCGTTTGAGACGCCAGCAAGGGGGAGGTGGCATCATGTTTTGGGCAGGCATTGTTGGAGGTATGATGGTTGGGCCATGGAGAGTTCCAGACGGCGTTAAGATGACTGCCAATGCCTACGTTGCCTTAAAGGAAAACCTTCTACCGTGGTTCAAGAAGCAGAGGGTCACATTCAAGAGAACGCTGGTGTTTATGCAGGACAATGCACCCTCACACTCGGCTAAGAAAACTACGGAATATCTGCAGCAATTAGGCTTCTCTGGCTCTCGATTAATGAAGTGGCCAGCGTGTTCCCCCGATCTCAACCCGATTGAAAACTTGTGGAGTCTCCTGAAGAGGCGAGTTTATCGAGATGGACGGCAGTTTTCGAGTAAGGATGCACTCTGGGAGGCTGTTGTGGATGCTGCTCGTACCATTTCATCAGATGAGATCCTCACCTTGACGAATTCAATGGATGAGCGCCTCAGGAAAGTTCTTTCAAGTGGAGGATCGTACATCCATTATTAACAACCTTATGAGGTCATTTTGATATTATTATGTTCATTATTTCCATATTTATGATGATTTCTTTCTTTGTACATTGAATATCCAATTAAAAACACTTTAATGTTTGTTTAAATGTGTTTTCATTATACCTGGCTATTAATGTGAGACGCTGTATTTCAGCTTAAATTATTTAAATTGTTGCCATATCCATACTTATGAACATAACTCCATAAAATTTACACAGACAACGTTGATACACATGAGCAATATATATTCAGGATCGTACAAGGTTTGATTGCGCGGTTTCTCAGAAATTTCAAAATTTGCGAAGTGGCTAATAATTTGATACGCAGTGTATTGTTAATTTTAACCTTGTTTGGTACAGGTATATAGATGATATTTTATGCCTTTGGCCTAACAATTTGGATGTCGACTTATTTCTTGGTAGGCTCAACAATTTAGTCCCATCTATTAAGTTCACGGTTGAAAAAGAAAATGATGGAAGCTTATCTTTTCTGGATCTAAAAATTCGGAGATGCATGAATCAATTCAAATTTGAAGTTTTTCGTAAGCCTACTAAGAATAACCTTTATATGCATTTTTATTCTGACCATCATCCCTCGATTAAATCTTTTATTTTCTCTCTTATATTCTTAGAGCACTGAGTGTTGTCAGTCCTGAATTTTTAGATTCCGAGTTATGCAATATCATGAATATTGGTACTAAATTATGTTATCCTATTTCATTTTTAGATAACTGTCTTAGGAAAGCCAAGAATAGGTATTATAATAATGTAACTGTAAAGGAATTTGAATGCAAAATATCTTTAGCCTACCTTACCATGTTAATTTTCAATATCTTCCAACTTTACTTAAAGCAATTGGTTTCAACGTTGTCTTTAAGTATAATAATACTGTTAAATCACGCGTAATAAAGAATAGCCCGGATAATGCGGTTGGTTGGGTGTATTCGATCGGATGTACACATGTAACTCAGTATATATAGGCCAAACTGGTAAAACGTTAGATATTAGGGTAAAACAGCATAAATCTGCGTGAAGAACAAATAATTCTAATGCATTATTTAACCATATGTATAGATGTAATCATAGTATCAAGTGGGATAGTTCTAAAGCGCTCGTTAAAGACACAGATGTAATTGAAAAGAATATTTTAGAATGTGCATTTATCCATTTTAAAAATAATTTCAATAATAGTGCAGGAATGTATAAAATTGACAATATCCTGTTAAAATACCTTTTGCCTCTAATTAACGCTTGTTACTCATGTGCTAATCTTTTTATTTTTCTGTCTCGTTGTACATATGTATATATTTTGTCATCTCGCCTTTTCCCTTCATTCCCTGACGAGGTGTACTTCTGAATACACGAAAGAACTTGGAATCATTTTTCTTTTTCCTTGTGGATTTGCATCATATATATATATATATATATATATATATATATATATATATATATATATATATATATATATATATTACGTTCGTGAAATAATTTTCATATATATATGTTACTTTCGTGAAATAATTTTCATATATATTATATATAATATATATATATATATATATACAGGGTGTCTCATAAGTCCGGCATCATAGGAAAAATAATAAAAAAAAGGCAAAACAAAAGCTTTTATTTACAGAACGTGCTCAATATGTCCACCATTGTTTTCAATACACAAATTCAGACGTGATACCCAGTCAGCAAGCACACGGTGAATGATGTCAGGAGTAATGGTGTTACATGCCTCAATAATGCGCTGCCGCAAATGTTCAACACTCCTAATTTTCTCTGCGTATACCAGCGCTTTCAAGTGGCCCCAGAGATAAAAATCTAGTGGCGTGAGATCCGGGCTTCTAGCTGGCCATTCCACAGGCCTCGACGACCTATCCAATGACCAGGGAATTGTTGGTACATGTATTCCCTTACTTGGGTGCTGTAATGTGCGGGAGCGCCGTCTTTCTGGAACCATGTTGGGAAATTCCTTCTTCGTTCAAGACACTGGGAAATGCTCTTTCTTGAGCATACGTAGGTAGGTGCCTCCAGTGACATGTTCATCGAAAAAGAGGGGGCCTATGATGCGATCCTTCCAAATGCCACACCATACCATCACCCGAGATGCACCTTGTTCCTTTGAAGAGGTATACCAGTGAGGGTTGTTTTGAGACCAGTAGCGGGTGTTCTGTCGATTTACCTCACCATTTCCATAAAAAACAGCCTCGTCACTGAACAGAATGGTGGACGGGAAATTGGCATCCCGAGCATAAGAAAAATATGAATTATGGTTTCTAGAAATAGAAAAATATGAATTTTTCCTATGATGCCGGACTTATGGGACACCCTATATATATATATATATATATATATATATATATATATATATATATATATATATATATATATATATATATATTAGTCATAAACTGTCCAAGCAGTTCCAACTTGTGTAAATTTTCATCCGTGCTCATTTTTTCCCAGTAGCTCCAACGGATATGTTATATTTTCACATTTTAATCACCTACGCTTGTGTAGGAAAAGGTGTAGGTCTTTTAGAAAGTTTAGAGAAAGCGCTTTCTATTGTATACAACGATTATTTTTTCGAATTTTACCCACGTTAAGATTTTTATTAAAAAATTCGAAATCATGGGTAAAAACGTAGCTTACCATGGTGCCACTTGGGGATCTAGGCATATATATATATATATATATTATATATATAGATATATATATAATATATATATATGTGTGTGTGTGTGTGTGTGTGTGTGTGTGTGTGTGTGTGTGTGTGTGTACATAGGTCATTTAAATGTTATACAAATCTAATTTCTTCAAATTAATCTAAAGAAAAAATGCTACGACTCTATTTGTTAACAAACAGTAAAATGGACCTGTAAACAAACTTCAACTCTACACGCATTACAAACATGACAGAATTAAAAGCAACATTTCTCTTAAACAAACAACAAACTAAAATAACAGCAAAAAGTGGTAAAAAACAAACGAACGGACAAACAACTATAAACAAATGTTACAAATACACTAAATGTACAAACCAATAAACGGATAAGCATGTAAACAACATCAAACAAGTAATCAATACACGAGCGTTATACAAACAAAGAAAAGCAAGAGTTACAAACACACTAAATTTACAAACAAATAAACAGGAAATTTATGCATGCCCTAAAACAATTTCGTCCAATCATAACAAGCCATCTTTAACTGAAATTATAAAGTGTCTTGTGATGCTTTACCTTACACACACACTCACACACACACACACACACATATATATATATATATGTGTGTGTGGGTGTGGGTGTGAGATGCAAGTAATAGCGTGCCGTTAATATCTGAGTTTTATTAGCCAAATTATTTTGAAACAGCTGGATATAATATTGAAAAGTTATTAAATCATCATAGGATTGGAGGCTAAAGTAGAAATAATCTCAGTATTAAAATTAATATATGACATACGGCTAAAAAATAACAGTATTATTGCTAATATTAATAACATGAGATATATTGTTTCTAACACGCAATATTAATTGCATAATCAGTGTAATTATATCTATATCCAACGTTAGTTTCAGAAGAAAATTTTAAGATCCTCTCCAGAATGTGATAACTACGAAGAGCTTTTGCTAAGGTAAATAAATTTCATTGATTTATACGCGTTTCCTAAAACAACTCGTTCTTGGAGGTCCCCTTTATTGCAAACTGTGTCTACTCAGTTGGAATATCTTCTGATCATTCATCAAAAACTATTCCTTTCATTTATAAAAGAGGAAAAAAAAAAATTCCCTGTCAAATAATATTTGGGCTTTTCCGCAGGTGATTATCTGACGGTGAAGATGTTCCTGAAAAATACTCGCAAAGTTGTTCGTTAAAAATTGATTCAAAAGACCAACTTAAGTTGTTCATGGATATTGTCTTACTTATATGATATAAAATATATATGATGATAAAGTGTACGATAATGTAATTTTCACATAGTTTTTAACACTGTATATGGGTTATTTGATAAAGTTTAACAAATGATTTTACACGTAAATCGATACAAACGCCATAAAAATAAATAATAATAATAATAATAATAATAATAATAATAATAAATATATATATATATATATATATATATATATGGGAATGAACTCAGAATGGTTCCCTGAGGTTTTTTATGATACACACAGACCGTGCATGGAACAAGGAATTCTTCTAGGAAAATTAAATCCACTATAGTCCAAATAGTAATGGTAAATGACAAATACTATAGTTTTTTCTTTTTCATGATGCTAGCCCGACGTGGGCAACGGGTCACTCGCAAAGAGGTCCCAAAAATATAGCTTCCCTCACCAGCTATCTGCAAAGCAGATAGAACCCAGCTTTGAGACAGAATCTAGGATTTAAAGCAGCCTAGCCCAGCTACATTTAAAACCTCAATATAAGCAAAAGACTCGCTGCCTTCACGTCAGATTGAAAACATCAAAGAAAAAGGGGTAACTATTATATTTTTAGCCAAAAACCAAAACCTTTTCTCTGATGTATTCAATCTGACGTGAAGGCAGCGAGTCTTTTGCTTATATTGAGGTTCTAAATGTACAGTAGCTGAGCTAGGCTGCTTTAAACGCTAGATCCTGATCCAAAGCTGGATCCTATCTGCTTTGCAGATAGCTGGTGAGGGAAGCTATATTTTTAGACCTCTTTGCGAGTGACCCGTTGCCTACGTCGGGCTAGCATCATGAAAAAGAAAAACTATAGTATTTGTCATTTACCATTACTTATATGGACTATAGTGGATTTAATTTTCCTAGAAGAGTTCCTTGTTCCATGCACGGTGTGTATATATATATATATATATATATCAGGTCATCCAATAAGTAATGTCGTTTTTTACGATTTAAGCATAAATTTTCCGAAGGTTATATCTAAGAGGAGATCTATCGTGTTTCGCTACATACTTTACAGACCTTGACCAGTGAAGACGTGTGTTTTGCTTTATGTGAACCCCTCATAAACATGGCGGTATCAGAAGAGCATATCAGGCATATAATGCCTTACGAGTTCAAAAAAGGGAATAGTGCTACTGAAGCAACGCGAAACATTCAGGAAGTTTATGGCAACGATATTCTGCATGTGAGGAAATGTCAAAGATGGTTTCAAAAGTTTAGGAATGGTGACTGCTGTTTGAGAGATGCAGTACGCTCTGGACGCCCTGCTAAGTTTGATGATGACCTGCTGTTATCTGCACTTGAAGAAGACTGTTCAACAACTGTCGAAGAATTGGCCCAGAAACTCAATTCATCCCCGTTCACCATCCATCGACATTTGCAACAACTCGGGAACGTGCCTAAGTTAGGAAAATGGGTGCCACATGAATTGTCGGTCGACAATCTGAGGGTGCGGGTAAACATTAGCACAGCTCTTCATTCCCGTGAACTCCAAGATCCGTTTTTGCACCTAGTGACTGGTGATGAAAAGTGGATACTGTACCAGAATGTTAAGCGCCGTCGACAGTGGCTTTGTGCCGGAGAACCAGCGACACCGCAGCCAAAACCAAATCTTCACCCTCGGAAGGTGTTGCTTAGTGTTTGGTGGGATAAAGGTGGTGTAATACACTTTGAAACTTTACCACACTTTACCACACAGCCAAACAATCACCGCTCAAGTCTACTGTCAACAACTGGATCGATTGACCACTGCACTAAAAGAAAAGAGACCTTCTTTGATTAATCGGAAAGGAATCTTGTTCCACCACGACAACGCACTTCCTCATACCGCTCGGATCACTTCTGCAAAAACTGAGGAGCTTGGGTGGGAAAAGCTTCCACATCCTCTATATTCTCCAGACCTTGAGCCTTCAGATTATCATCTCTTCAGGAGTCTGCAAAACTATCTTGACGAGAAACAGTATACTTCTTTAGATGATCTGCACACCAGTTTTTGTACGTTTTTTGTCTCAAAACCGCCTAAATTTTATAAACATGCCATTGAAAAGCTTGTAGGACGTTAGCAGAGTGTCACTGATTCCGCTGGAAAATATACAGGGTGTACATAAAGTCAGGATCTATTTTTGTGAAGCACTTGGAAATTATATGGAATTCAATCATAAAATGATAAAGTGGTAACATTTATTAAATAATTAAGAGTAGGATTCGACGTGACGCCCATCAGTATCCCTGCACAGCTCAAATCGTTCCGCAGCATTTCTAAACACATTCTGGAGCATTTGCGGGGTTATGTTATCTGCAGCAGTTCGTATACGTGTACGTAAGTTTTCAAGACTCGTAATCTTCGTCTGATAGACGTGCGATTTGATAAAGCCCCATGCAAAGAAATCTAAAGGGGTTAAATCTGGTGATCTCGCTGGCCAAGGTCTGTTGCTTCCGCGTCCGATCCAGCGATTTGAAAAACGTCCATTTAGATAATCCTGAACAATTTGGCATAGTGACAAGGAGCACCATCATGTTGATAGACGACGGTACTAACAATCCTATCCCCGTCGTCTATCAACATGATTGTGCTCCTTGTCACTATGCCAAAATTGTTCAGGATTATCTAAATGGACGTTTTCCAAATCGCTGGATCGGACGCGGAAGCAACAGACCTTGGCCAGCGAGATCACCAATTTAACCCCTTTAGATTTCTTTGCATGGGGCTTTATCAAATCGCACGTCTATCAGACGAAGATTACGAGTCTTGAAAACTTACACGTATACGAACTGCTGCAGATAACATAACCCCGCAAATGCTCCAGAATGTGTTTAGATATGCTGCGGAACGATTTGAGCTGTGCAGGGATATTGATGGGCGTCACGTCGAATCCTACTCTTAATTATTTAATAAATGTTACCACTTTATCATTTTATGATTGAATTCCATATAATTTCCAAGTGTTTCACAAAAATAGATCCTGACTTTATGTACACCCTGTATACTAGATTAAGTTTCAGTTGAGTTTTTTTTTGTCCTTCAAATTCCGATCTAAAAAACGACATTACTTATGGGATGACCTGATATATATATATATATATATATATATATATATATATACCTTTCAACCTTTCAAATGTTCCGTGCAATGATTCCTCATTTCACGAAGGACAAGCTTGTCGCCCCTCCCCTCGAGTTGGCCTGCTGAAGTAGAGAGCTGGTTTCTTGTACTCTCCACCTCACATAGCCACGTACGCCCGGCTCATCTAGGAATTGTTCTGAGCCAGGCGTCTAATCTTCTTTTGAAGATGTCCACCGCAACACCACTCATGTTCCTTAGTTCTTTGGGAGCTGATTAAACAGTCTTGGTCCTCTCACAACAAAACTATTTTCTTTCAGGGTTAAGGATGTTCCCTGTCTACCCTTTAATTAGGGAACACGACACAGTCTTCCTTTTTACTTTCCACCGTTGTTTGAGGAGTTATAGGGTTCAGAGTAAGATTAGGGACTAGTTTTTCCATTATTTTCCAAGTGTAAATAATGGTGTATCTCTCTCTTCTCCTTTTAAGTGAATATAGGTTTAATTCGCGTAACCTTTCTCAGTAATTTAGTTCATTTCACCCACTGATCTTGGCTGTGAAGCTTCTCTGAATCCCTTCTAGCTGTCTAATGTCTTCTTTTTATATGGGGATGTTAGGACCGAGCAGTATTCCAATTTGGGTATGATCAGTGTTTTCAGTAATCATTATATTCCTATCCCTTCGTTTAAAGATTCTCAGTATCTGCCCAGTTATTCTCCTTGTTCTGTTTACTGCTATCTTATTTTGTGTGTATATATATATATATATATATATACAGCGTGTTTCAGGACGAAAGGTCAATACTTCGGGAGGGGATAGTATCGCTCATTGTGAGAAAAAAGTTCATATGAACATGTCTAATTCTGAATGGTTACGGAGATAGAGCTGTTTGAATCTACAAATATAAAAGCATTGTTAATGGTAATCAAGAAAGAGAAACCAATTACTGTTTCTAACATTTAATGTTTAAACATTGGCATTTTGAATGGTATCAGATACAGGAATTCTGCGGTTCGGAAACCGTCGACGGTATTTTGCAACAGCAGCTGTTGCACTTCCATCGCAAAAACCATAGACATACACCATATTTGCATATTCGGCATGTGTGAAGGTGTGTGGCATTCTTAACACTGCTTCAAACACCAAACAATGTCACTCACAACAGTCAGCTGTCGATTGGCTTATGTTACATGCTTACATTACAGCTTACATGGTTCAAGGTTATAGGGGAGGGAAGGGGGAGGAAGAGCTGCGCGCGCATCAGATTCAAACAGCTCTATCTCCGTAACCATTCAGAATTAGACACATGTTCATATGAACTTTTTTTCTCACAATGACCGATACTATCACCTCCCGAAGTATTGACCTTTCCTCCTGAAACACCCTATATATATATATATATATATATATATATATATATATATATAGTGTTTCACAACCAGTCTGCCATACTTTAGGGGGTGATTTGGAGGGGTGATATCGAGTAAAAAAGTTAATACAACATCGGTGCTATTTCCAACCGTTGCGGAGCTACGGACGTTTTAAGGTGCACAGAAAAAATAAACAAGAGTATTAATCTAATGTATTTATTGCTACATTTTATGAGATACACCTTATAAATGTTCAATATCAGCCTCTGTTTTCAATGCACAGCCTTGCTCGTTCCAAACAAGAGTCCACTGCCCATTGAATCATTTCGGGATGTTCTCGTATGTAAGCAGCGGCATCCATAATCCGACGCAAGAGTTCTTCTCTCGTTTGTACTTTGGTCTTGTAGACCATCTCTTTCATAAGGCCCCATAAAAAGAAATCTAACGGGGTTAGGTCCGGAGATCTCGGGGGTCACGATATTAGACCAGCACGACCAATCCAACGATTCCCGTACCGCTGATTCAAGTAATCCGTAACATGGCCAAAATGTGGTGGCGCCCCATCATGCTGAAAGAAAATCCTGCGCTTTGTCTCCAAGGGCACGTCCTCCATCAAAAGCGGCAATTCGTTCGTCAGGAAGTTCAGATAAATATCAGCGTTAATCGTTGTTCCAAAACGAACGGTCCAATCAGCTGATCTCCAATTACACCGCACCAAACATTCACCGAGAATCGAGTTGAAAGTTCCCTTCAACGATACCATGGGGATTATCGGCGGACCACAAGTGGGAATTCGTCTATTGTTAATTCCATCCCGAATGAATTGTGCTTCATCACTAAACAGTATGCGATTAAGAATTTGGCGATGCATAACACTATCCATTGGCAAAATTGAACACGTTTATCATAATCATCCAGTTGAAGAGCTTGCACGTTGCATATGATAGGGATACAAACCTCATCATGTATGGTTCGCCATACACGCGATTGCGGATTCACCAATTCGTCTAGAAATCCTTCGAACAGTGGTAGTTGGGCTTCGTTGTACTAGGTCCATATACGCTCCTCACAGCAACGGGCCCGTCGGTGCTACATGTTCTGGTTTACGTGGAACAATTGTCCCTGTTTCCCTTAATCTCTGGTGTGTGTCACTAAACACTTGCCTGTTCGGTATTCGGCGATTCGGAAAACGTCTTCGATATTCCTCAACTGCCGCTCTGCTGTTACCATCACAGAATCCATAAATGAAATGGATATCAGCGTATTCAGCGGGTATGAATTGTTGATTCATTTTGATTGTTCACCTTAGCGCAAACATAGTGTCTCGTTACCAAAATCAGAACCAACTGAAAGAAAAAAACTGAGGATTAGTAGTGGTAACTTCGTTTAACCGAAACTACCACCAGTGCTGCATTTATCGAATTACACACAAGTAGGGATTTGTTGTTTGCGCATCTAAAACGTCCGTAGCTCCACAACGGTTGGAAATAGCACCTAGGTTGTATTAATTTTTTTATTCGATATCACCCCCGAAATCTTTAGAGGAGATTGTAGACACCAATCGACCAGGGAAGTACTCCGGGGTGGATGTTAGGCAGGAGACAAGGAGTGCTGGAACTCCCGTTTCTCCTGTTACTGTCCTCCTTAGCTGATCTTTTCCGTACCTCATCTACCTTGTGACAGTCCAGCATACTCTCAACACACTCTTCTCCCTCTATTCTCCTATACACATACATGCATCTTACACACTACAACAACCTTTTCAAAATTTATATTTAAAAAAAAAAAGTCATCATTGAGTCTTGGAGACCTTGTTTTTGGCTCTCTCCGTCTTCTGTGGAGGGGTCACTTTTGCGGGTGCTCGCCCTTAGCCCCCTCCTTTCTACATAAAAAAAATCCCCCCCCGAAAGTATGGCATACACCGGTTGTGAAACACCCTGTATATATATATATATATATATATATATATATATATATATATATATATATAGATATATATATGAAAATGCATTCTTTGAAGAGGAATTGCAAGGAGAGTATATAACAGACTTTGAGTTTACACCAGAAGATGTGGCGAGAGCTATAGAACAAATGAAACTACATTCAGCTGCAGGTCCGGACAATTGGAACGTATTATTGATTAAAAACTGTAAAAATGAAATAGTTACACCTTTATACTGGATATGGAGAAGATCCCTAGACACTGGGGAAATACCGAGCATCTTGAAAAGAGCAAACATTGTCCCTATATATAAAGGAGGGGACAGATCTCAAGCAAGAACTATAGACCAATGTCATTGACGTCCCACCTCACCAAAGTATTTGAAAGAATAGTTAGAGAGAAAATTTATGATTTCCTGGAGACACGGGAAAGATTCAACGAAAATCAGCATGGATTCCGATCAGGTAGATCATGCCTATCACAACTAATAGAGCACTACAACAATATCCTAGATGCATTGGAAGGCAATGACAACTACGATGTATATACACAGATTTTGCTAAAGCTTTCGATAAATGTGACCATGGTATAATAGGACATAAAATTAAAGACATGGGAATAACAGGCAAAGTGGGAAAATGGATCTACAACTTCCTTAGTGATCGTCTGCAGGTCGTCAAAATTCAAGGTATATCATCATCAGAATCGGAAGTACGCAGCTCAGTACCACAAGGGACAGTACTGGCCCCACTCCTGTTCATTATCATGCTAACAGACATAGACAGCGGAGTAAACAGCAATAGTATAGTAACATCCTTTGCAGACGATACAAAGATCAGCAGAAAAATCAGCGATGTACATGACGTGGAGGCCTTGCAGAGGGACACGAACAAAATATACAAATGGTCAGAAGACAACAACATGTCATTCAACGCCGAGAAATTTCAGCTCTTGAGATATGGTAGAAAAGAAGAACTTAAACAGACTGCATATTATGCTCCAGATAGACAGGAAATTCAAGAAGCATGAAAGCGATTGATCTCGGGATAATAATGACAGATGATGCGAAATTCGAAACACAAAATCAGATAGCGATAAATAAAGCAAAAGAGTCGCCGGACAGGTTCTAAGAACGTTCGAGAGAAGGGACAGGACAGTAATGATTCCCCTGCTAAAAACACTGATTATACCAAAACTTGAATACTGCTCAGTTTTGACGTCCCCATATAAAAAGGAAGAAACTAATAAACTAGAAGAAACGCAAAGGCATTTCACAGCCAAGATTGATGGCTGCAAAGAACTCAACTACTGGGAAAGACTACGTAAACTAAATCTGTACTCACTGGATAGAAGAAGAGAGAGGTACATCATAATCTACATATGGAAAATGATCGAAAAACTGGTACCAAACCTAAAACTAAACCCAATTACCATTCAAACAACACTGGAAAATAGGAAAGGCAGAATGTGTAGTGTTCCCAAATTAAAAGCACGACAAGGGACCTCCTCAACCCTGAAGGAAAATAGCTTGGTTGTCAGGGGGCCAAGACTTTTCAACCAGCTTCCTAAGGACCTCAGAAACGTAACGGGGGTCAAAGTTGAAGTCTTCAAGAAAAGACTGGATGCCTGGCTCAGGACAGTACCAGATGAGCAGGGCGTGCCTGGCTATGTACGGTGGAGAGCGCAAGAAAGTAACTCGCTCCTCCACCAGGCCAGACCTAGAGGCGGGGCCACCAGCTTGACCTCCGTGTGAAGAGAGACCAACACACGAAACAACATAAGGTAAGGTTAAGGTATATAATATATATATATATATATATCGGGTAATTCAAAATAATGTTGACACATTTTGAAATTATTTATTTTGGATACTAATTACACTTAATTATAAAAAACTTTACTATGTACATAAGTAAGCGTGTAAAAACAACATTTAATAATAATTTTATGTCAAATGTTTAAAATGTCCACCATTTACACACAAACATGCAGTGCAACGTCCCAAAACAGCTCGGTTCACAGTAGTGTTCATATAAGTTGAGATTTTGCGTTCTTCCCGAACAGTCGCTTCCTGTAAGTGTTGCACGTTTTGGGGGGGTTTGTACGATACACTTTGTCCTTCAGGTACACCCACAGATAGAAGTCCAGAGATGTAAGATCAAGTGAACTTGGAGGATATTCACTTGCGGTTCTACGACGACCTAACCACAACCCAGGAAACTCTGTATCAAGGAAAGATCAAACATCTCTGTGATAATGTGGCAGTGCGCCATCTTACTGAAAGTAAACCTCTTGGTCTCCATACAGATGTCGAATTGCGGGCACGGCATCATTACACAGCATTTGAGTTTTTCTTGATACAGAGTTTCCTTGGTTGTGGATAGGTCGTGGAACCACTACTGAATATCTTCCAAGTTCACCTGATCTTACACCTCTGGACTTCTATCCGTGGGAGTACCTGAAGGACAAAGTGTACAGTACTAACCCTCAAAGTGTGCAACACTTACAGGAAGTATGCAAAATCTCAACTAATATGAAACTATTGTGTACCAATTACCAATTTGTTTTGGGACACTGTGCCGCATGTTTGCGTGTAAATGGTAGACATTCTGAACATTTAGCATAAAATGACTAATAAATGTTGTTTTAACATGCTCAATTACGAGGGTAATTCAATAAGTAGCCGCACTTTTTATTTTTGCAATTTTATTTTCACATCTGATAGATTATAAACACATCACGTCTCAACATAGTCTCCCTGTTTCTCAATACACTTAGTCCAGCGATCTACAAGCTTCCTAATGCCATCACAAAAGAATGTTTTTGGCTGTGTGCGTAGCCAGTCATGCACTGCCTCCTTCAGGTCATCATCGCCTTGGAATCGTTGACCTCTCAAAGCGTCTTTTAGTGGCCCAAACAGGTAAAAATCCGAAGGTGTCTGGACTGTAGGCTGGATGGTCGAGAACTTCAAATTCAAGTTCTTGAAGGCATTTTCTAGTCTGTGCAGCGGTATGAGGGCGCGCATTGTCGTGTAACAGAATAACACCTTCCGACAATCTCCCGTTGCAAGGAAGTTCAAAGCGCAGCCGTTAGCAGGTAAAGTTATGCTAACACTGTTTTGGGATACACGAGGCCCTATCCTTGAACATATCTAGAGCGTGGAACTACAGTAACAAGTGCATCGTATTCTGACATGCTTCGGAATGAGTTAAAGCAAGCAATTCGCACAAAACGGAGAGGGAGATTGTCGCAAGGTGTTATTCTGTTACACGACAATGCGCGCCCTCATACCGCTGCACAGACTAGAAAATGCCTTCAAGAACTTGAATTTGAAGTTCTCGACCATCCAGCTTAGAGTCCAGACACCTTCGTATTTTTACCCGTTTGGACCACTAAAAGACGCTTTGAGAGGTCAGCGATTCCAAGGCGATGATGACCTGAAGGAGGCGGTGCATGACTGGCTAAACATTCTTTTGTGATGGCATTAGGAAGCTTGTATCATAGATCGCTGGACTAAGTGTATTGAGAAACAGGGAGACTATGTTGAGAAGTGATATGTTTATAATCCATCAGATGTGAAAATAAAATTGCAAAAATAAAAAGTGCGGATACTTATTGAATTACCCTCATATGTACATAGTAAACTTTTTGTTTATTAAGTTTACTTAGTATCCGAAATAAATAATTTCAAAATGTATCTACATTATTTTGAATCATCCTGTGTACGCACGCACGCACGCACGCACGCGCGCACACACACCACACACACACACACACACACACATATATATATATATATATATATATATATATATATATATATATATATATAACAACAACAATTTAAAAGAAATATATATATATATGTATACACAAACATCTACGATAACAATAAAGGAAATTCACTGATACAATAAGAATAGAATAGCAAACCAAATGATATTACAAGATAATAATAAAATTAATAGTACGACGCACACTAAAAGCAATATACAACATTACGTGTATTAAGACTAAACCTCATTAGGCTTAAATACGCGCTGTAATTTAGATTAACTCTCTCCGCATCGGAGAAATGGACTGAATTTCCTCCTTTTAGGTTGATTTTGCGTGTTCGTTGAAGAGTTGCAGCTGATGGCCGTATTATCAACGTTGCATGATCTAATTTTCCTGTATAAAAATATGTTAAATTGAAAACTGAAACTTTGCCACAATGGGAAACCTAACTATAAATTAAATTTCCTCTTTATAGCATAGAAATATAACAGACAATAATAGAATCCTTTTATATTCAATTATATATATATATATATATATATTATATATATATATTGTGTGTGTGTGTTTGTATGGTGAATAAAACAATGGTCAATTTCATTTGAATAAAAGGACTGTCAATCCTACTCTTTAACCAAAACTATAAAACAAAATATTTTAACTTTAACATGCTAATAATGATTAAGTAATCAATAACCGAGTACAGTACTCACGAGATTATCCATGATTCACTCAACCGTGAATTGAGTTAACCGTTATTTACTAATTGTGACAATTGTGCACTTATCCGTGATCATGACACAGAGTTAACCGTGATTTGGAGCGGTGTTTACATCCGCGGCTCGCTTCCTGCCACCCAGTCCAAGAAACTATTTAATTGTGTATTATACTATACCAGAAAAATACTGTGTGTGGCGGCACGCGAGGTGGGAGGCCAGCAGCAGCAGCAGCAGCAACTGCTGCACTACCAACCAACCGGCGGAGTATTCTGAGTTAACCGTGAAATCGGGTTACCCGTGATAATGAACCGCCCTGAATCACAAATAACCGAGTGAGTACTGTACAGTACTCTCAAATTTGGAAGCTGTTAACAATCCTGATCAAGAACTTCAGAAGCGCAGAACATTATTATTATTATTATTATTACATGATATATACTGTACAGTGTACAGTACCAAACTTTGAATTAAGGAACGTATGTGCGAGTCATATATTGTAATCAGGAACTGTACTTTTAGATTAATACAATACACTTGTGCAGAGAGATCATGAGGAGTATAGAATTTCAAGAACTAGCTGGACCGTTCTTATGTAAACTCCCTGACCAGCAATGCGTGACTGGCTACGAGGGCAGGAGGAGAACGAAAACTAATTCTCTCGTACATCAAATGTCGCAAATGAGGCGGGATGCTGCAGAAGGGTCGACCAGAGGTCGATCCTGAACCATCGTTCGAAACCATTATAAAGCGTACTGTATAATATATATATATATATATATATATATATATATAATGAATAAAACCACGAAGGAAAGGAAACACAGAATGGTGCTCAAGCGCTTTCGTTGGAAACAATTCATTTGATCTTGTGCTAAAATCGATAGTTTTTCCTTACAAATTTGTATGCTCCTCCCACAATCCTTTAATTTTTAATTTTAATTTTATTTATCTGTTTATTGTGTGTATATATATATATATATATATATATATATATATATATATATTTTTTTTTTTCTGTAACCTATATATAGGCTGTAACTCTTATGTACTTCAGTGTTCCTGAGGATGTCATTAGACGAAAGCGCTTGAGCACCATTCTGTGTTTTTCCTTTCCTTCGTGATTTTATTCATCATAAATATTTTTCACGTGTTACTTTCGTGAAATAATTTTCATATATATATATATATATATATATATATACAGTATATTAGTCGTCCGAGAAAAAAGAAAGAATAAACTAAAAATTTATATCGCTTAAACAAAGTGACTTGAGCATAAACACTTTGCGACAGCTAGTAGCTAGACTCACCAAGATTATGAAGCCCCCATTCCCACTATCGTCAACAATACAAACACAGTATAAACTTAACATTAATTAACACGTCACTCCTGACATGCTGACAAACAGTTGGCAAGAGGTGGAGCAATAACTGCATGTGCATCGATTTTTTTTTTTTTTTTTTAGGGGGCGGAGGAGGGGGTGTTAACCTCCTACGCAACATCTAGGGTCATACGACGGAGGGGACCTACATCATCTGGAAATAGAAGAAGGTTACCCATTCAACTACTACCTACAGCCAGCGTCGCTTAACTTCGTCAATCAAACGGGGAGCAATGTTACGACGTAACCCAGAATATATATAATGCGCCTCGATGGTGTAGCGGTTAGCTGTTCATCCTTCCACACAATAAAGAAAGTGGTTGGTAGATAAATGGGTACCCTGGGTGGCCTAGTGGTTAAGACGCTGGGCTGCTGGTGGGGCGTGGTTCGGATTCCACGTTAAATTGTAGGTCTAAGGTGAAGTGAAAAGCTTGACCTTCGTCATAATGTACAATTCGGGCGGAAGCTAACCAAAGGTTATATGGTAATGATGATAATAAACTTTATTTGTAGAATATAAATCCCGTAAAATATAGTACAATATTCGTGAAGGTAATAAACGAGAAGATAAATCAAACAAAAATAAATTTAAAAAACTAAAAATTGTGACTAAAAGATAAATAAAATAAGAAACGTAATAAAACAAGTAATAATAAATAAAATCCAAAGCTAAGACTACAAAAAATTTTAAAAATACACGTAGAGAAAATACCAATATATATATATATATATATATATATATATATATATATATATATATGGGATTGAACTCAGAATGGTCCCCTGAGGTTTTTTTCATGATACACACAGACCGTGCATGGAACAAGGAACTCTTCTGGGAAAATTAAATCCACTATAGTCCGAATAAGTAATGGTAAATGACAAATACCATAGTTTTCTTTTTCATGATGTTAGCCCGACGTGGGGCCTCTTTGCGAGTGACCCGTTGCCCACGTCGGGCTAACATCATGAAAAAGAAAAAAATAACTAGTGTTTGTCATTTACCATTACTTATTCGGACTATAATGGATTTAATTTTCCCAGAAGAGTTCCTTGTTCCATGCACGGTCTATATGCATCATATATATGATAATGATAATGTTTGTTGTCAGAAGACAAATTCCATAAAAAGTTTACAGTATTCATGAAGGTAATAAACGATGAAACTAATCAAACAATAAATTAAAAAAAACAAAAAAGGACTACGGTAATAAAGAATTAACAATAATACACGTAATAAAACGAGAAATGATAAAATTAATAATAACAGCTTATATACAGTATATATATATATATATTTTTTTTTTTTTTTTTTTCCCTTTTTTAGACATTTCTCGGACACCCTGTACATAGGATAACATTTTATCCTACAGCAATGGTATATAACAAATTTTATAACTCCTTTCAAAATAGAAACTTGCATACAGAATCAGGATTCACAAGATGAATGGAAAACGAAGGATCTTGAACACATCCTATAATTTTTAATAAAGTAACGAACACGCAAAGTACCTCATCTGATACCTTATCCGCTCTTATAGAGATTTTATTTCTTATTT
Organism: Bathynomus jamesi; assembly: GCA_023014485.1. Lineage (NCBI taxonomy): Eukaryota > Metazoa > Arthropoda > Malacostraca > Isopoda > Cirolanidae > Bathynomus > Bathynomus jamesi. Next base: position 26,648 of record JAJOZX010010283.1, on the reverse strand, counting down.
AAGAAGTAAATACTGCAGCTATGGCCACAAGAAACACCCTCAATTTTTTTGGAGTGAAAGAGGTATTAACAGAAATTATCTATTACATCACTGATGTATTTTGAATATTAGTAATAAATTTAGTAACACTTGTCAACATTTGTGAACTTCCTCAGAAAGCTTTGGTGTAATTATTATGCGCTATACTAGTTTTAATGTCATACTTTTCAAATTTGTGCGGTTACTTACATCACCCAAAACTTTTTAAGTTTGATTGATGAGGTCAAATGAAACCTGAATCCTATTTCTGATGTGCCGTTGATGTATTGAATTTCGTATCACTTTGTATTTTAAATACACTTACCAAGCAACTGCAAAAACTGAAAAAGTATGACATTAAAACTACCGTAATATAGCTGATAATAATTACGCAAATCTTTCTGGGGAAGTTCACAAATCTCGACAAGTGTTACTAAATTCATTATTAGTACTCAAAATGCATCAATGATATTACGGGTATTTTCTGTTACTCACTCTCGCATTCAAAGGAATTTTAAGTTGTTTCAACTCTTTCGGCAATAGCTGTATAGTGAAATATCTTTCCGAAATTTATGAATAGCAGTTGAAATAGAGAACTCTAAACGCATAAGGTACCGAATGTTTTCACAGAAAAATACTTCGTAACAACAACCACATAACTAAATGTATGGTTATTCATGGGCGCCCGCGGTAGGGGCAAGGGGGAGCGCTTCCCCCCCCCTGGAAATGCCAAGAAAATATATTAAATATTTTCTAAGAAAATATTTATATCCTAAACTTGCTGAAAAGTATCCAACTGCCTCCTAAAGGGTGAAAATTTTTATTTGTGTGCATGATAAAAGGTTGCTACCTTTTTATTTGTTCACCGGGAAAAATCAACTCCAACAAAAGTGATTTTATGGAAAAGGTTGTTCATAATTTTGGTAGTGACCGCAGACGACTACAATTCCTATTCAAATGAGCAGTGTAGGTGATGCTCGAAACACCGTTTTCAAATTAGGTACAACATTTACTTCAGTGTGCTTTTTTCTTCATTCTATCATGTTTCTGTTATAAATAAAATAAATGATTGTTATCATGTGCATTGTATGTATATACAATATATATTTGCATTTTCCATTACAGAAAATGCAACACTAAACTTGCTTAGAATTAACCTGCTGGTTCCTAAGGGGTCAAAAGTTTTTTGCTTGCTCCGGTCCCTACCTATTAATACATTAAATTTTGCCCCCCCTTGGAAAAAATCCTGCGGGCGCCCATGTGGTTATTATAACCATTTGACAACCAATTCAAATGGCCAATCCAACTACACGATTATTCTACTAACCATGCTTAGTTTTCTGGAAACAATTTTAAATGGTTAGTGCAGTCATACATAGCATGGTTGGTTTACCCATTTACATTGTTTAGCGCAGGTACTGTTGTTGTTTTGCGGTTAACCTCATTCGCAACAGCAAGAATCACGTGACGGAGGGGAACTACAGCTTTACGTAGGATCCGAACCACGGGTCGCTACATCACCTGAAAGCGTAGGATGGTCACCCATCCAACTACCCAGAGCTAATGTCGCTTAACTTCGCTGATCTGCGGAAGCGGTGTTGCCACATGGTATAACCATATATTTCGTCATTTGGTTATTGCAATCAAATAATTTTTTGTGTATAATTGCTATCATGATGAAGAGCCTCTCTCTCTCTCTCTCTCTCTCTCTCTCCTCTCTCTCTCTCTCTCTCTCCTCTCTCTCTCTCTCCTCTCTCTCTCTCTCTCTCCTCTCCTCTCTCTCATATATGTAAGGTGACTTTTTAATTTTAACAGAATAAAACCATCATTTTAAAAAAACTCTTCAACTCTGAATTGATTTGGCAACAGCAATGTTTTTTAAGATATTGCAATCGGCTGGCGCGAAACAGGACTCTCAGGAAACAATCAAAGCTGATAGAAAGCAAAACGACCCCTCGAAATGGCTTTGCTTTAATTAAATTCCAACCCATGAGAAATGAGACCAATAAACAAAGAAGAAATATAATTTTAGGCAGAAGAGAGACGCTCGCCACAAAAGGAGGATTTATTTTTGTTTTTTTTGGGGGGAGGTTTTGAAGAGCACAAACAGTCATCGATGTCTGTTATTGATTTTAGTTATAATGTTCTCCCTTCTTTTATTTTGATGTGTGTGTTTTAAAATACTATAATAGTTTGTTGATTTACCTGATGTAAAGATGTTATTTTATACCAAGGACGCGGGTCATATGCTGGGTTTTTATAAGGTCTTTGAGGGGTTTTAAAATTTAATGACTCGACTGTTTTCGTTTCACTTACGAGGAAACGGTGTTATCCAATGAGATAAGGGAGCTGACTAGTTCAGTACATGCATTAAAGAGGTATGAACTGACCAGTATATACATTTTGTGGCCACTCAAAGTGTAACGTTATACATATTCTTAAACAGAAACATCTACTACTGTTATTTGTATTCTAATTGTAAGCAACACTGAACAACTGGTTTCATGAATACAACGATGTAACCCCCCCCCCCCCAAAATATCAAAAGACGCTTCTAAAGATTTAATAATGAGTGAAATAACGCTACATTAACCTCACGGGGACTCGAATCTGAAACCGTTTGAGTGACTGTTGATTCAGAATTATACCGTTAAGCTATACTTAGAATAAGTATAACTTTATCATACTTAATTAATAGCATAATTTTATTCTTCGGATGAAGCGACTGTAGCAGTACTGCAAATCCGTATCATTCAAGCGAGTACATTCATTTAAGGAGCCATTTTCTTTTAATTAAATTGGACTGTGGATTTACGGGAATTTGAACATAAACTAAGATAAGTCAGATAAGTCAGATAAGTCAAATATCTGATCAGTAAACAACTATTTTGTAGTGTGACTTTATGAAATTCTTCTTTGTTCATGTAATCCTTCTGGATTAGATATTCTCTTCATTTCCATTACAACGGAGAATTCATTTATGTTACTGGAATGAGCCACTGATGGTGGCTTGGTTAATGTTGATATATTTCTTCTTATTGATATTACAGTCTATTACAGTCGAAGTAAACAAAAGCATTTTTCCTTATTCGTTCATATACGAATGAATGTTAAAAAACAACGTAATTGTTGATGATATTTTTATAATCATTTCTTCAAATAATCACTTTACAGCCATAGCTGATAAACGTTGCTCAAAATTACAAAATAATAATAAATCGCCATTGGACTGCGTATCATCCAACTCACATAATTAATTTGGTGCTACCACTTCCTGGAGAGATCCGAAGTGATATTTATAAGTTGAAAAACACTAATAATGACATCCATAACATTCCTGTACTCATACTGAAGCTTGTTAGAAAAATACATATAATTCGGTGCACCTCGGTGGTGTAGTGGTTAGCGTCGCTGACTGCGAATCCATCGGCCCCGGGTTCGAGACCCGATGGCAGCCGGCGCGCAGCCAAAACCCAGCTGTTCATCCTTCCACACAATAAAGAAAAGTGGTTGGTAGATAAATGGGTACCCTAGGTGGCCTAGTGGTTAAGACGCTGGGCTGCTGATGGGGCGTGGTTCGGATTCCACGTTAAACTGTAGGTCTAAGGTGGAGTGAAAAGCTTGACCTTCGTCAGAATGAACAATTCGGGCGGAAGCAAACCAAACCAAAGGTAACTGACTCAAATTATCAATTCGAGTAGTTCAGGTATCTGAAATAAGCACACCGGACAAAAAATTAGTCACCCCTCTCAGAATGTACCTAATAACGTGTGACGGCGCCTCTGGCCTTGATAACCGCACGAATCCGGCGAGTTTAGTATGCGGAGGTACGCCTGCTGGTTCAAATTCATCGTCACTGGAACGAGAGGGCCCATTTCGTGGTACGAAAAACATCCCCAGAACATCACGGAACCACCTCCAGTCTGAACAACACCTTCGACGCATTCAGGATTAAAGGCTTCATTGGACCTGCGATGTACTCGTCGCCTCCCATCATTGGAGAACAAACAAAAACGGGACTCATCGGACCAAATTACACGTTTCCAATCTGCCGCAGTCCAGTTTTTGTGCCTCTGAGCCCATTTATAACGTGCCAATTTGTGACTTGCTGTTAACAGCGGCCTCTTCCGTGGTACCCTGCTCCAGATGTCCATCGCATGCAGTTCTCGTCGCAATGTCCGTTCGGAAATTGGTCGCTGGAGAACCTCATTGGTTTCTTGGAGCAATTGTTCTCTGGTTTGAAAACGATTTGCAGTTACTAGACGAGAAACATGGCGGCGGTCCCTATTGTCGAGAATTGTTTTCCGGCCACAGTTACGCCGTCGATTTTCAGTTGATTGCGAACTACACCACTCTTTGTAAACTCGCTGGACAGTACGCGTTGACACACCAACAAATTGGGCTACTTCAGACTTTTGTGTCCGTGGGCTCTGCCAAACACGATGGCTCCTTTTTGCCACTGAGTAACGTCTGCCTCACGACCCATTTTGCAGACTATATCCAACACACACTTTGTTCTTCACCACCTCACGAAACAGATCTGATCCTGTGTGCTACGTCACCGCTACTTGTCACTTACCAATGCTACATCCGCGCCCTCTGTGTGACCTTGAACTTCCTACTATCGGTGCTATTAGGGGTGACTAATTTTTTGTCCGGTGTGCTTATGTTTTCAGCAATGCTAAAAACTGGGTATGTAACACCTCTTTTCAGGGAAAGTGATCCCGCACCAGCAACTAATTTTATTTAGTCCAGTGTGTTCATTTTCTGTATTCAGCAAACGTTTTGAGAACGTCGTAAAAGATATGATGAACTATTATTTAGAATCATATAATTTATTATCTTCATATCAATATGGTTTCTGTAAGGGGAAATACTATTTTAAATCTTATAGAAAGCGTCAACATCGCTGCGGAGCGTAAATAAATGATTTCCATTTTTATGGATTTGAGTAAGGCTTTTGATGAGATAAACCATAATATTCTACTCAAGAAACTATAGTGTTAATGCTATAAGGGTGCTATAAATGACCGATTTAAAAGTTATTTGTCCAACAGACAGTAATTCGTAGCCCTCAATAAGATTCGTTCGCCTAAATGGATTATAAAATATAGTGTATTTCAAGGAGCAGTCTTAGGTCCACTTTTATTTCAATTGTGTATGTAAATGACCTTTCACGTTCCTCAAATATACTAAACTTTATAATGTTTGCAGGTAACACAAAAGTATTTTCTATTGCAAAAATACTAATACAATAATAAACAAATATTAAATGAATTTTTCGAAATTGTGGTTTAGCTGGCCTCTAAGAAAATTCGTTTTTTAATATTAATAAAATGAATTTCATGATTTTCAGTAACAAATAAAATGTACAGTTTCGGAAAAAAGTTCGCCTAAAAGCAAAAATTTCTAAAAAGCGTGAAAAATTTTGGTGATATTGTTTTCATTTGGCTATTTTAATCTCTTTGGGATATGAATAAAACTTCAAAAGCAAAACCCAATTATTACTAATTAGTAATTTTTAAGCTTTTTCGAAATTTTGTTTCTAGGCGAACTTTTTCCGAAACTGTGCATCTGGATGAATTGAATGTTGGATTTATTGTCATAAAGGAATTAAAAGAAACGAAATTCCTCGGAGCAAATTTGACAAAAAACTTATAATGGAAGGACCTTAATATGAATTATACCTCTTAAAAGAGATTTCGAGAAACGCTTAAATGTTTAAATTTAAATATTAGCCACACCTACTTTATTAATAGCTAAACCTACTTTAAACATCTAAACCTACTTTATTAACAGCTAAACCTACTTTATTAATAGCTAAACCTACTTTATTAATAGCTAAACCTACTTTATTAAATCTGTATTAAACCTTTGTTCTTCTTTACATACTGTATTGCGCATTTATATGAAGAAACTGCGCTGACACCGTCTTAACCAATACCTTTATTGTTTAAAAATGGGCAGTAAGGCTATCAACTGATGCTGGTGTGTATGTACGCTCGTACGAGTAAGACGTTATAAATATGTCATATTTCACATTCATTTACAAATGTAAGAACAAAATTATTGATTTACATCGACTTAATAAATACTTTTTTAGTTCACGAAGTCTCGTATCCAAACAAGAAAGAGAAGTCGACAAATTATTATTCCTCAATTGAGATTATCTTCATCCCCAATAAAATCACCAGTTTTTGTCGAATTGATTTTATGGACTGATTCGATCGTTCGTATTTAAAAATATTTTTAGTGTAACTACGTTCGTTACGTAACTCTTCAAATTACTAAATATTACTAAATATAATTATATATAAATTATATATAATATATATATTATAGGTCCCCTATTATATATATATATTATATATAAATTACTAATATAATTATATTTTCAATGTCAAATTTACTTTTCACTTAATATTAACCATTTTCCAGGATCAATAAAATCTAGAACAAAGAAGATATATCCCTTAAAAGAAGATACATCCCTTAAAAGAAGATACATCCCTTAAAAGAAGATACATCCCTTAAATAAATGACTAGGTGTATGATTATGCCATTTCCTTACTGTACAACGCGGTGTAACACCTGAAATCGACCCATCTTCCAGGTTGTAGCATCACCACTTTGGACAAAAAGTGACTTAGGCGGAAAATCAACTCTCGAATAAATTGTTTATATGTGTCAGAAGGGTGGCTACCATCCTCTTTAGTTAATCTCAAATTTAATGTACAAAAGACATTAATTATAATATTATATTAAATTTGTACATTAAATTATATGCTGTTCTTACATTTGTAATCAATACTTTTATAATTTGTGGGTAACTAATTTATTATAATTATTATTATTATATATATTACCATTTCCAACTATATATATATATGTGTATGTGTGTGTGTGTGTGTGATAAAAAACCCCAAAACCCCATAACCCCAATTTTGAGTTTTCTTTGGTGGGGTAATGGTGAAAGCTTTGGCCTTCTTTCTTCATAAAATCAGTCAATTTTTTATCCTCTAAAAATGTCTCTCACTTTGAGAATAGCCTTTTTTTCCAGTGGTTATAATGCAGAGTGAATGTAAAAATATTTTTATTTGTTAAAATTTAGAAACTTCCTTTTTTAAACTGAAAACAGAAAAATTAATTTCTGGAAAATGTTTTTTAAAACTTGTTCGTAGCTTCAAAAATTTTCCTCAAACGATAAAAAAACAATTTTCTCATGCAATATATATATATATATATATATATTATCCCTAAGTAGGTAAATCCAAAGAAAAACTTTTGACTATAAGGAAATAATTTTCTTAATTGGTGTATTGTTTCTGTATCTTCTAAACTAATTAGTATTTTTAGATACTTAGAATATTATACGTGTACTCACTCATGCGTATCAACTACCTATAAAATAACATGTATTATCTATTAAAGTAAGAGCCCAGTTAAGCAAAAAAAACTTGAAGGCCAAATTGTGTTAAATAGAAATACTTCAAAGTTTGTGTGTATATATATATTTCATATTAAAATTATTGTAATACTTAATTTTTTAATAAAGAGGGGTTCCCCCCCCCCTATTTTACTTTGTTTCTAAGATAAGTAAAATGTAGCACCTTCATTTCATTAAATTTTTAACTTTAAGGATTTACTGTTCCCATTTCTTGAGTTATGCCAGAGAGCACCCTTCTTATATCATCGTATTATTGCGAGTCATTCTTCATGAATCGTGTGAAAACAGCAGTGCTATACCAATTTCTGTCTCCGAACACACAGTAACAATTTATAGAATTCAGTGCGAGATTTTAAACTTGTATAGCTCATTTAAGTGTAATGGAATTAAAAGAGTTACAAGGAAGGATTATGACAATGTATTTAAGAATTCGAGCAATCTGCTTTAATCGGAATAAGAGACCATTACATTCGGAATAACTTTTAGGCGGAGATTCATTTCGTGTTATGCGTAATGAAAGTGCACCTTTATATGTAGATATATATGAATCTTTATAAACAAAAAATTAACACATCTATTCTGTACTTCATTTCTATCAGTTTAGAACTGCGTACATTTATTTGCCATAATAGAATTTATCAGAAAAAATTTCATAGGTTAATACACTTTATATTATTCCCAGCATTGCAATTCAACAATTGGACTAACAATAATACAATAAATTAAGTCTTACCCAATACAAATTGCTAGTTCATAACATTTAAAGCGCAAGAACCCTTTCAATCCATCTACCTATCTATTTATCTATCTCTCTCTCGACTAAAATGTACTTAAAAATTCGGCTTACCTGTACATAACGTATAAACCACACTTCATTCCCCCATTCCTTAATCTCTCCTCCTACACCATAACCCCCATTCATCCCCCCCCCCCGCCCCTTCTGAACGTCATAGCTCCATGCATCTCCCTCACCAGCCATTTTATGAACTCTTTCTACCTTCACCTCTATTTCCCGAGTGTTTTCGGCCACCCTTTTACCGGTATTACAAACTGTGGTAATATTGATGTCTCATGATAAGTGCATTAAGAGAATGACATCCAACAAGCGTCTCGAGCTTCTCCTGAGACACCATATAAATGTTCCCCCAAACCCAGGACGCATTTAAAGATTAAAAATTGGTGTTTTTACCACTGCAAACTGAGCGAAGATACGAGAATGAGGTTGTAAAGTAGAGCGGAGGGCGAGCGGGGGACATGCGGAGAGTTGGTTCGGCATAGCTGAGGAGGATCGAGGAGCCGTCTTGGAGGAAGAACTCGCCGTCGGTTTTGTGGATTTGGCGACTGAGAGAGAGAGAGAGAGAGAGAGAGAGAGAGAGAATGATGATGTTTTGAAGTTGTTTAACCTCCTCCTTAACGCCCCAAGTCGTATGACAGAGGGGACTTACAGCTTTATATGGAATCCGAACCACGGGACGCTACATTATCTAGATGCAGAAGGTCTCCCATCCAACTACTACCCAGACCCAATGTCGCTTAACTTCGTTGATCTACAGGATGTAGACATGACGAGAGAGAGAGAGAGAGAGAGAGAGAGAGAGAGAGAGGGGGGGGGGGAAATAAATGAGTTTTGTGACGTAAATATAAACAGAAATTTTTTGGAAATAAGTATCGATCAATTTGAACTGGTTTTAAAATATGGTTGCAGCATGTATTGGTTATATATATATATATATATATATATATATAATTCTACTTAAACGTATGGTAAACGTTTATTAATCCAATTGGTTTACAGGGCTTCTAGCCCATTATCGGACCACAAGCGAATATTTATTTCTTGAGTAAACCTTGAAACTGGGAGATGTGTGACCATTTATATGTATCATTTCTCTTACATAAATTAGTACAGACAGTGCGTATCTTTCTATTAGAGACGTTGGCAAACGTCTTTAAAATGTTTAGTTTTAGTTCCTCCATATCCTCCATGACTTGCGGACATGTAAACAAAGTTACGGCCAGCCACGCACCAGTGAGGGACTAATCGTTAACATTCACAATGGGGTTGGCGGAAGCTCCGCTCCTGTGCCAGAGCTGGGTTTCTCGGAGCTAAGCCAGAGCTAAGCCAGAGCTGAGAATGCAAAAAATATGCGGAGCCGGAACAGATCCGGAGTTGAGAATGCAAAAAATATGCTCAACCGGAGCGGAGCCGGAGCGAATCTGGAGCAAGGGTGGTGGTACTGGAGCTTGAGCTGGAATCTGTACCTGAAATTTAGTTCCTCTGCTCCGTATACTAATCTTGTTGTAACAATATTGTTTTATTATAATAAGCGCGAAGAGTGGTAATTATATATGTGATGCTCTCTTAAATGCCGTAAACTGTATCCGTTTCTCTATTGGTACTCGGTAGATTACACAAGCTAAATTTATAGATCGGAAAAGCTTTTTTTTCTTTCGTCATAAAAAGCAAGGCAGTTTAAAGGTATTATTTTTATTAGGTAATAAACAAATTATGGGTTTTATTTTCGTGGAATTTTTCTTTTATTTCTTTTTACTTTTGATGGTATTATTATTTCTTATTTACTTTAGTTATTTGTTGGATCCAAATAAAGTATAATTTTTTTTTTCTTTTACCAGTCGGAAGAAATAATATCTTTCGTTCCTCTGAACTTTTCATTAATATTACAATTTATTCAGTTTTTATTTAACAGTAAATTTAGTTTCAGTGAAATTATCATTAATCTTGAATTTAATATAAATTAAAATAATCATTGTGGAGTGTTCGGTTAATGTACAGGGTGTCCCGTAAGTCTGGACCCATAGGGAAAAATAATAAAATTACAAAATAGTCCAAAAATTTATTACATAATCTGTTCAAAGTGTCCGCCGTTGTGTCGCACACATAGTTGAAGACGTAATCTCCACTGCGACAGCACTTTCTGAATCACAGTCGCAGAAATTTCTTGACACGCCTCCACAATGCGTGCTTTAAGGTGGAAAATGTTCTGAAGTTTGACCTCGTACACTTTGGCTTTCAAGTGGTCCCACAAATAAAACTCCAGCGGAGTAAGATCATAATAAAAAAATAATAAAAATAATAATAAAAATAATAAAAAAATATATTATAAATAAATTTTTGGACTATTTTGTAATTTTATTATTTTTCCCTATGGGTCCAGACTTACGGGACACCCTGTATATATAATGTATGCAGTAGTAAGGTTGCAAAAAGTTTCATGATTCCCCCCCCCCCCCCTGAAATGCATTTTTCTTTAAGAAAAGCTTACTTTTAAAAGTAACGTTTGATAAATTAATAATTAAATTATATGGGAAAAGGAAATATAATTGAATGGAAACAAATATGATTACGTTTTTTAAAACATACCGAATATTTGACTAGAGAGAAAAAATTTGAAATTTAGGTTTCCGAGAAAGCATTAAATATTTTTTGCAGATCACTAAACCAATTTTATTAAAATGGCACTAATATTATTGCAAAGATAAGACTGTGAAACATTATCTCTGAGTTTGTCTTTGAATCTGGCTTTTCACTTTAGTTTTAAAAATTACTGAATTTTTGCTTTCCAAAGTTTCATTTTTCTTTGATTTTGAATTTTCACTTCTTATTCTAATACATTTATATATAGTTATTAAAATCCAAAGTCGATGTTAAATAAAATGCAAGAATATTTAAACGTAAAACTTATTGGTTATAAACGATATAGTCACTACTCATGGAAAAAGGAATAAAAGTGGACAGATTCAAAAGAAGACTAGATACCTGGTTCATTACAATCCCTGACGAGCCGAGTGTACCTGGCTATATGAAATGGAAACTACAGGAAAGCAATTCTCTAAAACATCAAGCTGGGGCTATAGAGGTGGGGCCACCAGACTGACATCCGCGGGAAGAGAGGCCGACGCGCAGATCTCTTGATAGGTACATAATATATATATATATATATATATGTGTGTGTGTGTATATATATCTGTAAACAACACGCAGTATAATTAATGTAAAGAACGACGCTTGTGTAGAAGAGCGTCCGCACAAGAAGAGGAGAAAGAACGAACAAATGAAAAATGAGGCACCTCCCAGGAATCGAACACGGGATCATCCAATTGCCAGTCGGACATGCTATCCACTACACCAAGGTCCTCGATCAATCAGAAATCGTAATTCTCCTACATACGAGCGGAATCGAATGCCTGAGGGGGGCACCTTCTCATGCCGTACATATATACATTTTAACTGCAAACAACACGCAGTGTAATTAATGTAAAGAACGACGTTTGTGTAGAAGAGCGTCCGCACGCTCTTCTACACAAGCGTCGTTCTTTACATTACTCTCTCTCTCTCTCTCTCTCTCTCTCTCTCTCTCTCTCTCTCTCTCTCTCTATATATATATATTATATATATATATATAATATATATATATATATATATATAATATATATATATATACACACACACACACATATAATATATATAATATATATATATTATATATATTATATATATATATATATATATACATACAATAATATATATATATATATATATATATATATATATATATATATATATATATATATATATATGTATATACACATACAATATATATATACACACACACACAATATATTATATATATATATATATATATATATATATATATATATTACAACTCAGAATGGTACCCCGAGAAACTTTTATGTTACACACAGACCGTGCATGGAACAAGGAACTCTTCTGGGAAAATTAAATCCACTATAGTCTGAATAATTAATGGTAAATGACAGATACTATAATTTTTCTTTTTCATGATGGAAGCCCAACGTGGGCAACGAGTCACTCGCAAAGAGGCCCCTTTGGGGCGCCTCGGTGGTGTAGTGGTTAGCGTCGCTGATTACGAATCCATCAGCCCCGGGATCGAGACCCGGTGACGGCAGGCAGAGCGCAGCAAAACTCAGCTGTTCATCCTTCCACACAATAAAAAAATTGGTTGGTAGATAAATGGGTACCCTGGGTATCCTAGTGGTTAAAACGCTGTGCTGCTGGTGGGGCGTGGTTCGGATTCCACGTTATACTGTAGGTCTAAGGTGGAATGACAAACTTCACCTTCGTCAGAATGAACAATTTGGGCGAAAGCAAAACCAAGGTTATATATATATATATATATATATATATATAATGAATAAAACCACGAAGGGAAAAGAAACACAAAGTGGTGCTCAAGCGCTTTCGTCTAATGACATCCTCAGGAACACTCAGTGTTCCTGAGGATGTCATTAGACGAAAGCGCTTGAGCACCACTTTGTGTTTCTTTTTCCTTCGTGGTTTTATTCATCATAAGTATTTTTCACGTGTTACTTTCGTGAAATAATTTTCATATATATATATATATATCTGGGATGAATTTCACAATTAGACACGTGAAATGAATGAATGATGCAAATCCACAAGGAAAATGAAAAATGATTCCAAGGGCTTTCGTGTATTCAGAAGTACACCTCGTCAGGGAATGAAGGGTGGCGGTAAGATGACCAAAAATATATATAACGGGACAGAAAAACAAAACGATTAACACAAGATTAACAAGAGTTAATTAGAAACAAACGGTATTTTAACAGGATATCGTCAATTTTATACATTCCCCATTTTAAAAATAATTTCAATAACAGTACGGGAATGTATAAAATTGACAATATCCTGTTAAAATACCTTTTGCCTCTAATCAACTCTTGTTAATCTTGTGTTAATCTTTTGTTTTTCTGTCCCATTGTATATATTTTTGGTCATCTTACCTCCACCCTTCATCCCCTGACGAGGTGTATTTCTGAATACACGAAAGGCCTTGGAATAATTTTTCTTTTTCCTTGTGCATTTGCATCATATATATATATATATATATAGTATCAACGAAAGAGTAATTTTAAAAATCTATGACTATTCCAGATTTTTCAGACGCATTAAATATTTTTTGTCGACGACTAAACCAATTTTAAAATGGCACTCAATATTATTCCAAAGATAAGACTGTCAAACATCAGCTCTGAGTTTGTCTTTGAATCTGGCTTTTCATTTTAGTTTTACAAATTACTGAATTTCACTTTTCAAAGTTTGATTTTTCTTTGAATCTAAATTTTCATTTTGTAATAAGTTTTTATATATTATTCAAATCCAAAATTAATGTTAACTAAAAATGCAAGAATATTTAAACGTAAAATTTCAAATCAAATCAAAATAAAGTAAACGAACTATGTCGGAACGAGACTAATGTCCCCTCCTATATTTGTGACTTTGACCTTTGATAGAACCTGATTCTTTCTCACGACATATCGTCGTATGATGACACATGCGTGTATGAAGCTTCATCAATTTATGTTGAGTGGTTCAAACGTTATGCCGTAGATCTCCATTTGACCTTTGATCTTTACTGGTGACCTTGACCTTCGATACAAAGACCTGATTCTTGCTCGCGACACACCGTCTTGTGATGATACGTATATGAAATTTCATTAATTATGTTGAGCACCTCAAAAGTTGTGGTGCGGACACCAAAAAGCTCCATTTCACCTCTATTTGTGACACTGATTTTTGATGTTGGGATCTGATTCATGCTCATGACGCATCGTGTTGTAATGATCTATAAGTGTGTGAAGCTTCATCAATTTATGTTGAA